>JAJOZX010012195.1:0-95000 GCA_023014485.1 Bathynomus jamesi
CCCCCCCCCCCCCCCCCCTTGGTAATAGGTAGATGCAAAAAACCTTGGTAGTAGGAGGTTATTATTCTTGTTTTTTTTTTTTGTGTGTGTGTATGATCTACGTATATACTCGTACATTCTCAGTCTTGTGATTAATTTTAGTGTTCCTGAGGATGTCATTAGACGAAAGCGCTTAAACACTATTTCATGTTCTACTTTTCTTCATGTTTATTTCATCATAAATATTATTCACGTGTTACTTTCGTGAAATAATTCCATATATATATATATATATATATATATATATATATATATAATATATATATATATATATATATATTATTATTATATTATTATATATATATTTTATAATACATTATTGGAGCTTTTTATAGTTATTCCTTATCTGATAACATCAATAACGCAATTTGTTGTGTGGGAGGGAAACAACTTTACTTACAAAATAGTACATAAAATAAAAAATGTATTATTTACTAAGTATTTTTTTAAAATTATGTTTCATGTATATATATATATATATATATATATATATATATATATATATATATATATACATTTAAACTGCAAACACGCAGTATAATTAACGTAAAGAACGACGCTTGTATAGGAGAATATTCCGTGCAAGATGAGAGCGAGAGAACGAAACAAATGAGGTAACCACCCGGGAATCGAACCCGGGATCTTCCGATTGCCGGTCAGATATGATAACCATTACACCACGGCCTCACTCAATCAAATGCCGTAATTCCTCTACATACGCGCATTGGTTTCTGCGCGTATGTAGAGAATTACGGCATTTGATTGAGTGAGGCCCGTGGTGTAATGGTTATCATATCTGACCGGCAATCGGAAGATCCCGGGTTCGATTCCCGGGTGGTTACCTCATTTTTCATTTGTTTCGTTCTCTCGCTCTCATCTTGCGCGGAATATTCTCCTATACAAGCGTCGTTCTTTACGTTAATATATATATATATAATATATATATATATATTATATATATATATATAGTATACTGAAAGTTAACTTCAAACCCTTTTCAAATAATTTGATAACATGATGGCATGCAAACTCTTGAATTTTCATTTCTTACTTTAGCCAACCCGGTTCTGGTTTCGTATTCGGGAGACATGGTAGAGACGGCAAAGAGAGCGAAAAGAAGCAGTTTAACGGCAATATCAACTCCATTGACGATTATGAGCGACCTCTGGCGCTGTCTGTGGAATACCTCTGATAAGCTCGTTCGAGCTGATCATCCCGGAAACTGTTCAAGAGAGGAGATAAGATTAGAGCGAGTTTTTAATCATTCGTGACTTTTTATCATTTCACTTTACTTGATAATTGATTATACAGTGGATGCAAAATACGTGGTCATTTTACGAGTATACACTCTAAAACCGTCGGCTGTGTACTTTAGACCCGAGTGCAAGAAAAGGACTAGAAATATAAGATCCATAAATATAAATATAAAATATAAAATCCGTAAAATATAAAGTACTTCAAAGTACATATATATTTTATGCAAGAAGGGCCAAGGCGAATGCCCGTAGCCAAGTGCGAATAGTAGGTCAATAGTAGATAGAGAGTATCTGAAATAGTTATCTTCTTGACAAACGGCGTCCTCCGTCCTCCGAAAAATACAAAGCGTGCGCGTCCAGTGAATAAATAAAAACTCTCATTTTACTCTCGATATACCTTAGGTCAACTGAGTGTACTCTTTACATACTTTATACCTAAAATACGTTTAGTTCTCTTTTTCTGCTCGAATCTGCGGTACACACAGCGGACAATTTTTAGAGTGTATGGATATAGTAATGCATATAGCAATTATGAGAACAAATATATATATATACATGTATATATATATATATATTATATATATATATATATATATATATATATATATGGGATGAATTTTACAATTAAACACGTGAAATGAATGAATGATGCAACACCCACAAGGAAAACGAAAAATTATTCCAAGGCCTTCCGTGTATTCAGAATTACACCTCGTCAAGGAAGTACACCTCGTCGGGTATTCTCTGACGAGGTGTACTTCTGAATACACGAAAGACCTTGGAATCATATTTCTTTTTCTTTGTGAGTTTGCATCGAATATATATATATATATATATATATATATATATATACAGACAGTGTATATATATATATATATATATATAATATATATATATATACCGCTTCCCGGAGATCAACGCAGTTAAGCGACATTGGGTCTGGGTAGTAGTTGGATGGGAGACCGTCCTCCACGCCCAGATTATGTAGCGACCCGTGGTTCGGATCCCACGTAAAGTTGTAAGTCCCCTCCGTCATATGACCTTAGATGTTGCGAAGGAGGTTAAACAACCCCAATAAAAAAAATATATATATATATATATATAATTTTTTTAACTGCCTGAATTGGAAAGATGAAGATATCACTCTTATAAGAAGTGCCAAACAACTAAGTGAAGTAAAGTATTTCTGTGAAAAATGTAGAACGGAAATAAATTAATTTACAGTTTATAAAACAGAAAGAGATACTGAGGAACCAACGAAAGAAGAGAAGGTAGAATCACAGTTTAGGGTCGTAATTTTTTTTTTTTTCAAAATAAACGAACCAACCAAAATAAACGGCACTCCAACACTTTTAAATTACTCGTTTATGTTAATTAGGTTAATTGAATGCTCGGTTAGGTCAACTGTACGCCCTTAACGATTGGTTAGGTTAAGTCATGATATTTTCGTTAGTTTTAACGAAAATATCACGATATACTGTAATGATATTTTCGTTACTTTTAACGAAAATGTCACGACCTAACCGGGCATTTAATTAACCTAATTAACATAAACGAGTAATTTGAAAGTGTTGGAGTGCCGTTTATTTTTGGTTGGTTGGTTTTTAAAAAAAATGTACGACGCTAAACTGTGATTCTACCGAAGAGAATATAAATGATGATGAGAAGAAACAGGAAAGGAGACGAAGAAAAGTGACAGACACCACAAACATGTCACATGTCGGTATACCAACACAAAAAGACGGCGACAAATTATTGTAACAAAAGCACTAAAAGAAACACACATAAATCAGTTGGAGAACACTAGCGTGAACAGAGTAAATAGCAAAAAAGAAGAGGGAAATCACCATAATAGAATGAGGTTATTTCCGAAAAAGGAAATGAAACAATAACAAAAACAAAGGCCCCGAGATAATGTGGAAGGAACTGTATGCAAATACTATGCAAAGGGGTTTTGCAGATATAAGAAAGGACAGTGTATATATGAGCATCCTACCATGTGCAATATATTATAATAACGGTCACTGTAAATTTGGCGACAGTTGCAAATTTTATTATCCCACCATTTGTAAGTACCATGCAAGGTAGTTGGGGGGACTTCAAATATGGTAAGAAGTGTTACTATCATCACCTCCCAACAAATTCAAAGGACAATAGGAAAAACGGCACGAAATATATGAATACAAACCACGAAGCAAATTTTCTCGGCATCACAGACACAATACGGCTACAAAGCCTCATACAACACATACACTCGACACAGCTGAGAGTCTCCGAGCCGAACCGGAACAAGAAAGTACAAGAACAAGTAAGCGGAAATGGAACTTCCTTGGAGGACCATAGGGATACAAAACACGCGACACTGAAGGAAATTGAATTTGGAATGCTTGAAGGACAACGCAAAACAGGAAACAGGAATCTAGTCCTGGCAAATATTCAAGGGCTAAGACCGAACCACACGATAAACAAAGTTTTATACTTGAAATGATTTATAGAGAAACAAGGAATGGCATCGCATGCCGCACAGAACACATCTTAAAGACTGCCAAGGAGACTGTGAAAACTGTAAATACTGCATAGATAAAAAATAAATAAAATTCGATGGTTACAACATACTACGTGCTGACAGAACAGAAAGACGAAAGGTGGCTGTACAATATGCATACGAGAGAGCCATATGACAGAGATAATAAGTAAATAAAACAGCTACGTGAAGCTCTTAGCGGTAAAAACTGAAAAAATTAACGTGATACTAATAGTCATCTACAGACCTCCGGACACTCTAGCTGCAAAATTCTCTGAAGCCATTGCCGACATCAGAAACCTAGTAAAGTCCTTAAACACCTCATCCCAAAATATAATATGATACTCTGCGGCGATTTTAACTTTCCTTTCATAAAATACAAAAGGATGGGAAGAATTGTATACATACACCAGGACAAAGAGGCACAAGAGAAGACTAGGAACAATAAAAAATGTTGATAGCTCTAACAAATGAATTTATGGTAACACAGGAGATAACATAACACCAGAAAAAAAAATGTCTGGATTTAGTATTCACAAATAACACCAACTTTATCAGTGATATAAAAATAACACCCACAAATATCTCAGACAACATCATTATCGAGGTATCATCTAATTGATGAGAGCGCTAGAAGAAAATACTCGTACTGAAGAAAGAAGTAAATTTGAGATTTTTAACCTAAACTCAAAGACTATAAATTGGAAAGAAATCAGATCCCATATGGCACAAATAAAGTGAAAAACAGTGTTAGAGGATAAAACAACCGAAGAAATGTTAACTTTGAAATAAAAGACCCTGGAAATCTTAGGAAAATATGTTCGGAAAGTACAGCCAAAGTGAAAGAGGAACTATTTCGAGAGGCAAACGGGAACACTATTCCGCAAAAGAAGAGAGTAACTACGAAGTTAATTAAATGCACAGACAACAACATCAGAAAAGTGATATAAGTAAAATTGGAGAGTACAGACAGTGAAATAAAAGCACTAATTAAGGGCCATTCAGAGAGGTAAGAGGAAGATGCGGTGAAAGCAATAAAAGATAACCAAAATGCTTCCATAGCTTCGCGAAAAGAGAAACAAAAACGAGGACCACTATCGCACCCTTAAGAAAAGAAAATAATAAGCTAACCGACGATCTAAATGAAATATCTGAAATATTGAGAGCTCATATGACTCAGCTTTCAGTAACCCAAATAGAGACAAAGCAGTACCTGACAGAAATATCTTTTTTGAAGAGGAATTAAATGGAAAGTGTATAACTGATTTTGAATTTATCCCAGAAGACATAACGAGAGCTATAAGACAAATAAAATCACATTCAGTCGCAGGTCCGAAAAAATAAAATGCCTTGTTGATTAAAACTATAAGAATGAAATAGCTACACCCCCTTTATTGGATATGGAGAAGATCCCTGGACACAGAGGAAATATCAAGCATACTAAAAGATCAAACATTGTCCCCATATATATATATATATATATATATATATATATATATGAAAAGAAGGATCAACACAACGGCAAACATTTTCATTTATTTGTACATCAGACGTTTCGACAAATCTTTTGTCATCATCAGTGAGTTAAGTCTTAAAACCTTAAAACAAAATTGAAAAGTGAAAGTTACATCAATACATCTAATCCCCTGACCACCTAGTGGTCTCTTAGACTTTGCCAAGTATGGAGGTGGATGTAAACATTGTGTATTTACCTATTGAGGTAATTTAATTTTAGTTTTTATAGTGATGAAATTTAATTTAATTTTAGTTTTTATAGTGATGAAATTTAAATGTTTTTAATTTTGTATTGATGCAATTTTCATTTTGCTTTAAGGTTTTAATTTTAATGGTCTTAATATTGTATTGATGTAACTTTCACTTTTCAATTTTGTTTTAAGGTTTTAAGACTTAACTCACTGATGATGACAAAGATTTGTCGAAACGTCTGATGTACAAATAATGAAAATGTTTGCCGTTGTGTTGATCCTTCTTTTCATCTGTAAGCTCCGGTTCCCTAAGGAGAAGTCAATAGCTTTGATATATATATATATATATATATATATATATATATATATATATATATATATAAAGCGGAGGGGATGGGGGGATAGGTCTCAAGCAAAGAACTATAGATCGCTGTCGCTGACATCACATCTTACCAAAGTATTTCAAAGAATAGTCAGAGAGAAAATACATGATTTTTTGGAGACAGAGGAAAGATTCAATGAGACTCAGCACAGATTCCGATCAGGAAGATCGTGTCTATTACAACTAATAGATCACTATAATAATATCATAGACGCGCTTGAGGGAAATGATAATTACGATGCAATATACTGTACATGGATTTTGCTAAAGCATTCAGTAAAGGTGATCATGACATAATAGCATATAAAATGAAACACATGGGAATAACGGGCAAAATAGGTAAATGGATCTACATTCTACAACTTCCTCAGGGAACGTTAACAAATCGTAAAAATCCAAAGTATATCATCATTAGATTCGGAAGTAGGCAGCTCACTTCCACAAAGAGCAGTATTAAACCCCATTTATATATATACTGTGTATATATATATATATATATATATATAAAATTTCATGCATAACATTTGAATAATAGAAAATAGCCACACTAGAATAGAATTCGAACCTGGGACCTCTTCAGTATAGGAAGCCTGGGTGCTACTTCTACGTTATGACAAGGTACAACCTATTTTACATATATATATATATATATATATTATATATATATAATATATATATAATAATATATATATATATATATTATTTTATTTATATAATATTATGATGCCAACATTTATAATTTACATCTGAGTTAAATATTTTTACTTTTTAATAGAATTGTAAATTGATAGTAATTTACTGTACCTTTAACCTTACCTCGGAGCTACGGAGACTACCCAGGTTGATTAATTTTAACTCGCCAAATTTGGGAGATTGAAGGAATTAAGTCTTATTGCTAATATGTCAATATCGTCATATGAAATTTTCGGTACTTTCCTGTTATCCCAGACCCTAGACTTTTTGCCGAAAATATCACAACTTTACCTAACCAATTGTCAAGGGTATACAATTGACCTAACCGTATTTCTTGTATGTTCATAATGAGACTTTAAAAGATTATTATTAATAATAATAGAGAAAAACCGGTGCTTTCCTGTTAGGTCAACTGTATGCCCTTGACAATTGGTTAGGTTAAGTTGTGATATTTTCGGCAAAACGTCTGGGGTCCGGGGTAACAGGAAAGTACCAATATTTTTTTACATAAATTTATATTACTAGCAAGACATTTTTATAATAATGAATCGTAACAAGGTTGTGCTTGAAGTATCTACATAATAATATGAAGAGGCACGATAATATCGTGAATTACGGCAAATACGACTGTAATTTATTACATTGTCGATCATTTACGAGGGTTAACGCGAAATATAAAGCTTATTTAATAGTGAAAGAATTGTCTCTTCACTTTGCGATTGAGACACCATAAAATAACTTTATTTTTCGCAAAAAACATTCATATTATACATTTTTATACCCTGAAACGAACATCTTAAAATGCGCATCCATATTTTCAGATATTAAATCAATCCATAAAAAGATAAAACATTGTAAAGTAGTTCATAATGTGTGTGTATGTGTGTGTGATAGAGAGAGAGAGAGAGAGAGAGAGAGAGAGATTGTTTGCTTTTATATAGGCCTTTAATAACCTTAAACTCGTGTTTGTGTAAGAGTAACTTAACCTTTTGTTAATGGTGTTTAGACAGTTGACCTAACAAATGACCCGTCATCTTCTTTGATTCTCATTTTGTCCTCAGCTTTTTGCTTTGTATGAGTTCTTCGATATTTTAAATCACGTTTATACCATATATAATCCTTACATATATAAACACACACGCGCACACACACACACACACACACACACACACACACACACACACACACACACACACACACACACAATATTATATATATATATATATATATAGGGGTTAGACAGAATAATGGAAACACTCGCATTTTCGGTGTTGTATTTTCTGGTATCATTAATGGCGTTAGTTACCTTATTAAATTAATATGTAACTGCATATAATATTGAGACCATCTTCTATTTTAATATGTTCATATTGGTTTTTCATGTTCTTTTAAAATAAATAAAAATATAGCGCTTCAAAAAGATGTTACTGCCTGTGAAAGGGGCATGATAGTAGGAACCCGTTTGGTTGGTGTTTCAGTAATAAAAGTCACATAATTGCTCCTACATCTCGAGGAACAGTCTTCAAGGTTATGAATACATGGAAAGAAATTTAAAAAAAATACACCACATAAGCACAGAATTGTTCCCATTATTTTCTCCAACTCCAAATTCATTAGAACTTTGGTACTGGTTGGTGTTAAAATAGGCTTTACTACAGTTCCCATAACATAGTTATGACTGACACTGGTCTTCGCGGACTATTGTTAAATTTTGAGGAAAAACGTTTTGATACAACAGCCTTTGATTGATTCTTCATAGCTCATAGTTATCATATAACGTTCTTCTGTCGCATTCTCTCAGTGTTGCGTTACGCTCGCTATATTCCTTATTTGATGTTCTTTTTTTATTATTTTTGCATGTATTCATAACCTTGAGGACTGTTCCTCGAGATACAGGAGCAATTATATAACTTTTATTACTGAAACACCAACCAAACGGGTTCCTACTTCCTACTATCATGCCCCTTTGGGATCGTCCATAAATGTTGTCACGCAAAATTTCGAATTTTTAGACCCCCTCCCGACCCTTTGTCACAAATAGTCACAAAAACTTGAACCCCTCCCCCATGTCACGGTCACAAACTGTATGTAAAATTGTAAAACAAATACAGTGATATAACATATTTATTTAAAAATTCACTCAAATAGTAGCTTTTTCGTTAATCTCTAGCAATGCAAGCAGCCAGATGTAAGAGAATTTACGTTTTTCACCTACATAATATTATACTAGTCGACAAAAAGAATCCTATCAATATTTTAGTTTTTACATTAAACTTTTCAAAATGTCAACGTAATGCAAAAAAAATTTTGTGATGTCACAAAAATTTTAGACTCCTCCCACCTCGCCTCTGTCACAAAAGGTCACAAAATTACAGAGCCCCCCTCAACCTCCCCTAAAAGCGTAACATCATTTATGGACGCCCCTTTTACAGGCAGTAACATCTTTTTCAAGCGCTATATTTTTATTTATTTTAAAAGAACATGAAAAACCAATATGAACATATTAACATAGAAGATGTTCTCAATATTATATGCAGTTACATATTAATTTAATAAAGTACATAACGCCATTAATGATATCAGAAAATACAGCACCGAAAATGCGAGTGTTTCCATTATTCTGTCTAACCCCCTGTATATATGCCGTAAATAAAGCATTATGCATATTTCAATGATATTATTAATATTAGTATTATTAGTTATAATGCTAGTAATACTAATAGTACTAATAAAAACTAATTAAATGTACAATATTATAAATAAATGGACAATATTATAAATTAACAAATACACGATGAAAATAATCCAAAATTTGAACCAAATGAAGTTTTCTCTCACTAATTTAGAAAATATAAAACTTTGAGATTATAAAAATGAGACTTTTAACGAAGAATAAATTGCTTGTCTACTCCCAGTACATGCAATTTCAAGTTAATTTTAAATTTCCCGAAGGCAATATATCTATCTATATATATATATATATATATATATATATATATATATATATATATATATGGAATATCATGCACAATTTTGTAAAATGCAAAAATTGCCCCCATCGGAGGGACTCCAGAATAGCACCAGATAATTTGAATGAAATAATGATCATTACCTTGAGTGCGGGTGGGTTAACACATAAAATACCTCTGGACGCGAAAGATTTATGCGTTTCTTCGGTTTTTTAAATGTATATAACAGGTGGTGTTAATTTTTATCCCGTCCCATTCAAGAGGTGGTGGACCTGTTCGAACCCTGGTGGGGGCAATTCTTGCATATATATATATATATATATATAATAGTATGTCATGTGCATCCTCAAACTAAGTATAGTTTCGAAAAAAGTTCACCATAAAACAATCTCTTTTAAAGCATGAAAAATTACTAATTGCGAATGTGCGACTCTTCCATGTATATTTATTCATTTTTGGCAACAATAATAAAATTTCCAACACAAAATTAATCATTAGTAATTTTTTTTACCTTTACAATTTTTATATTTGTAGGCGAACTTATTTCGGAAACGAAAGTGTAACATATAATTATTATACATAGAGGCGGGGCCACCAGCTTGACCTCCGTGTGAAGAGAGACCAACGCACGAAACAACATAAGGGTCATAAGGTAAGTAAGGTACATAAGTGAATATCATTTAAATAAAGTTACCCAAGCGACAGATACTAATTAATGTATCGAGTGATTTTTTTGAACGTGTAACACTTATTCGTTCCCTTGTGCAAAACATGCTCTATGTGATGTTCTCTCAGCTCACGATACTTACACGATACTTTCGACGGAAGAGTTCTGTTCTCGGAGGAGATTCAAGACACCAATCGACCAGGGAAGTACTCCTGAGTGGGACGTTTGGCAGGAGACAGGGAGTGCTGGAACTCCCGTTTCACCTGTTATTGTCCCCTTTAGCTGATCTTTTTCCGTGTCTTATCTCCCCTGTGAGCAGTCCAGCATGCTCCCAAATGCACGCTTCTCCCTCTATTGTTCACTACACATAGATGCATTTTACACACTACACAATCTTCTCAAAATTTAAAAAAAAAGGCATTATGAGCCTCGGAGACATTGATTTCGGTTCTCTCCTTCTTACATAGGAGGGCATTTTTGCTGGTGCTCGCCCTTGGCCCCTCCTTCCTGCATAAAAAAAACCATATTTCCTGCGGCTTATGATAAAGGAATATCATGGCCACCGACATCACCAGATCAAAATCCATGTGACTTTTATCTGTGGGATTATTTAAAAGATAAAGTGCTTAAACAGACAAGAGAAGAATTGAAAGGATCAGCTGAACAAAAGGAATTCTCAAATTTCAACGGATACTCTGTCCAGAGGACTGCAAAACTTTGTTGTTCGTGTGCAAAAAGTTACTGAGCTGAGAGGACATCACATAGAATATGTTTTGCACTAAGGGACTAATTTCCCATGTGTAGAGAAGATATACTGTAATAAAAATGTCATGCTTTTGTTTCAATTAATAGAAAAAATACAAACCTTTTAAAGTGTCACGTGCTTAAAAAACTATATATATATATATATATATATATATATATATATATATATATATATATATATATATATATATACTATAAAAAAATATATATATTATGTATACATACTATATAAAAAAAAAATATATATATGTATACATACTATATAAAAAAAATATATATATACTATAGTATAATAAATGAGAGATAAAAAGGTATAGAAAGGTAAAATAAAAGGTATAAAAAGATATTAGAAAGTTACTTATTAGCGAGTGTTGGCAGGTAAACTCCTCTAATTACGCTGCCACCTTTGAAAATCACACCCGCGGGTCTGCTTCCCGGGCTGAATTGGCTCGATCGACAGCTATAAAAGAGAAAAAAAAAATTATATATCTAATAATATATATATATATATATATATATATATATTATATATATATATTATATAATACACACCTAAGGGGAAAGATAAATTGATTCCAAGGCTTTTCCTATATTGCCATACCGCCTTGACGAGGTGGGGTGTATATATATATAATGAAAATAACCACGAAGGAAAAGAAAACACGAAATAGTGCTCAAGCGCTTTCGTCTAATGACATCCTCAGAAATACTGAAATTAATCAAAAGATTGAGACTATATATAGATCGCAAAGAAAAGACAAAAATATATGATTGGTGCAGAAAATATTTAGGAGTAACATACAGTTCGACGTGAATTGTATACGCCTCCTGAAAATTATTATTATTATTATTATTATTATTATTTATTTTTATTTTTTTCTTTGTATATAGTCTCAATCTTGTGATTAATTTCAGTGTTCCTGAGGATGTCATTAGACGAAAGCGCTTGAGCACTATTTCGTGTTTTATTTTCCTTCGTGGTTATTTTCATCATAAATATTATTCACGTGTTAATTTCGTGAAATAATTTTCATATATATATATATATATTATATATATATATTATATATATATATATATATATTAAGTTGGTATGTACATGAAGGTCATTTAGTAAAATACAATAATACTATAAGCATTCCAGTATAAATTGCCAATGAGGTTATATTTAGTTTCATACACTTTTAAAGAAAGTTTTTATTTACAATTACTTTTATATCATTGCAGGGATATAAGAGACACACTGTATGAGTACGGTAGACATAAAATTATTAGAAGTACAGTATTTAAAGTATATTAAAGTATCAAAAGAATGTGCGTACAGTGAAGTTTCTGTATTTTTACCTCTATAAGATATACTGTATATATAACCAGAACTCTTAAAGAATATAAATTATATCAAGTGTAATGTATTTACACACTAAAACTTCATGACTGCTGTCTCAACTGAATCAAATAAGGGGCGAAACCACGTCCTTTTGGTAGAGAAATTGTCCTAAAACAAACTAGACCCAAGTTATTATTAGTAATTGTTAATAAAACTTTATATATAAAAAGTAGAAATTGTTTTCGCGTGACGTTAACAGTAACTTAAATGCGGGCGTTAATGATAACGTTACAGGACGTTTACGTAGCATCATGTTCTTTTCTTGAAGTTGCGGAACGCTAATAATTAACGTACTGATTTTGATGTGAATGTAATTTTATATTTCAATATTATTAATACTAATATTTATATACTTTAATATTTATATAAAAAATAATTTATTAAGCCGTTATAAATAGAGAGATAAAATGCCAAAATATATGCAGAGATGTTCTAAATAAGGGATTTATTTTTGTCTAGTATTTATAGAATATTTTATTTATGTTTGGCATTGCCATATTTATTTATTTATTTATTTTTAAAATAATTACTGTGTATGAAACTAGTGTACAGTATCTCCATTTTAGGAGAGTTCAATGTTCACCACCACCTATGGCTTCTTCCCATTTCACCGATATTCCTTGTGAACAAGCTTACAACGTCTCGCTCTTTCTGGCACGTAGCCAAGAACCTCTCAAACAACTTTACTTCTTCTTTCCCTCCTCTTTTTCCATTCCAATGGCTCAGTTGCCGTCTTTTCTCCTGATAAAAATGAACTCTTTCCTCAGACTTTCGCCTCCAACTCAACCCTGGACGATTCTGGTGCTGTCCCTCCATCTCCTCCTCCCTCTGACTTAATTATTTCTGAAATTAGAATATCTTCCAAAGACGTTTCTTCTGCCCTATCTAGGCTCAACTCTTTGAAGGCGTACGATCCTGGTGGTGTCCCTCTTGCTGTTCTCAAGAAATGTGCTTCTGTGCTGACACCCTACCTAGACAAACTCTTTCGTCTTTGTCTTTCATCTGTCACTTTTCCTTCCTGCTAGAAGTTTGCTTTCATTCAGCCTGTCTCAAAGAAGGGTGACCGCTCTCAACCCACCGACTATCGTCCAATTGCTTTGATTTCTTGCCGTTTTAACGTTTTTTAATCTATCCTTAATAAGAAGATTGTTAAACACCTTTCTTCTCACAATCTTCTTTCAGAACGTCAGTATGGGTTCCGCAAGGGACGCTCTACTGGCGATCTTGCATATCTCTCTGACTCTTGTTCATCCTCCTTTCGGGATTTCGGTGAAACCTTTGCTATTGCGCTAGTCATATCAAAAGCTTTTGATAGAGTCTGACAAAATCTTTAATTTCCAAACTGCTCTCTTTCGGTTTCTATCCTTCTCTCTATGCATTCATCCCTAATTTCCTTCGTGGCCGATCTATAGCTGCGGTTGTAGATGGCTATTGTTCTTCTCCAAAAGCTATTGATAATGGTGTTCCTCAGGGTTCTGTCCTGTCACCCACTCTTTTCCTTTTATTTATCAATAATCTATTAAGTCACACTTCCTGTCCTATCCACTCCTATGCCGATGTAGTGTTCGTCTTTATTAATTAACTTTCTCTTCATTGTTTACGCTTCTTTCTACTTTACTTATCTCTATTTATTCTCGATCGGCTATTTCTTTCATTTATCACTTTGTTTCTCTACACTCTTTTTGCCGTATCGTATAAATATCATGGTAGCGCGCCTAGACCTGACTCAAAGACGTTACAAAACAAAGGGGGAAGGGGGTATATTAATACTCTTTTTAACACTTATGAACGTTTTATTTCCGAAAATGTTTAGTTAAGTTAGGGGTATGCGAGTATGAAATTCTATTATAATAATTTAGGTCGGAGAGGACACACAATTAGTTTTTACGTTACATGCAACTACGCGTAACGCGCCCTCAAGACTGACTCCGTTGGGTAGTCCGCTCCTTGTGGCCCCTGTCAGGACTACCAACTTACCCATTTTAAACAATTTAAATCTAACAACATGCTTTATCGTAATCATAATTTTAGTAAATTTATATTAAACATTTTATATTAATTAAACAGAAATTAATATTCTTAACTAAGCATTACTACACTCGCATCACCCCCTTGAAAATAAGTTTTTCCATTAGTAAAACTTATTAATATCGTTTAACAATGTCAATAAATTTATTCAACAAACTTACATATTTTGCAATTTTTTTTTTTTTTTTTCTTTAACAATTCAGAGAGATAGACAAGAAATAATTAGGATGACAAATTCCATACATATATTGTATCATATTATAAAAACCGAAAACTTTATAATTTTCACATTTGCATAAAATAACATTTCACTCTAATAAATAAATTACAACCTGTAACTAATCTATACATGTCAAAAAAATAACGGAAAATTTTCTTACAGTGGCCACACAAATCTCAAGTTCACAATCTATTCCCGCGATTTCTCATCAACGATCGCTTTACATTTGAAACAGTTATTTGTATAGTTATACAGTTACTATCAGGGCAGCATAGAAAAAAATAAGAAAAAGTTTACATAAAATACTGACCAAGAGCGCACATACTACTTCACGAAAAACACACAATTATGGGCAAATCGCACCCTTTTCACTTATAATTTCATTACATAATCAGTACTTAATTTGCTGGACGTTGTTTAGATGACACTCCGCACGCTGACAACGGATTTCAATTTTCAATCGCAGCTCTCCTGCTCACTTCGCTAGAATGCAAGGGATTGCATCAATCATGCAACAGGGCAGCACGCTATAATGGTTCCGCTCTCTCTCCAATGGCGAGGGGAAAAAAAAAACAAGAGACGTCCAATTCTAAAAGGATCAGGGGGGGAGATATCTGAAAGCGGGACCACGCGCTGGAATTGGACGGAATTTGCAATTCTAGAAGTCGATGAAGAAACTCGCCTTGTCTCATCTCCACTTTTGTCGGTGAACGCTGCTCTTCCTACGTCCAGCTGAAAGACTCTTCTACTGGCAACAATCAAACGATGACTCCGCCGTAGGCCGTTTCCCAACGAACCTACTGTATGTCTGTATGGACAGTACAGTCGTAGGCACCCGTTCAAGCTCGCGTGGCTTGTCTACCGCATGCTGCGACACATATTTAGCGAAGCATTCGAGCAGCGTGACCAGCTACTGCCCGAAAAATACCAGTAGACCATCTTCGATCGAAACTTTCGTGTGCCAAGACCCTGCACACGTAAATTTCTCTTCTCTTCCGAAACTGTCCTGCGCCAAGTCCATGCGCATTCGGTTCCTCTCTTCTGTCTCTTCTCTTCTCTTCCGAAACCATCCTGCGCCAAGTCCATGCGCCATTTGGTTTCTCTTCTCTCTCTCTCATTGGTGATCGATCACCTATCCGGTCGACTAAACTCACTTGATGGAACTCGGATTCAACTTGGTTGACTCCCAAACCGAGCCTTTGCAATTTTGAAAAAAAAAGTTTATTCGAAACGTTTCTGTACTGCTTATCATTTCATTTTTAATTTATCGAATTTTCTCGACAGTTCACTTCGAAATACTAACTACACATTTGCTCTGGCCAAATTCACGGAAAGAAAAAAAAATTACACATCTCAAAATTTCGCAAAAATTTTAATCAAATCTAGCTACCAATAAGGTCACTTATGGCAGTTACAGCAGAGAAGATAAAAAAAGTCATAAAACGCTAAACAAAATTGTACAGTATAAATATAAAAGCGCCCATACATAGTAACTGTTAGTATAATTTAAGAATTATTATTGTTCAAACTATCGTCAGAAATCACCTCAATACCTCTAAATACAAAAGACAAAAATGAACCCCAGAAACTTCATGTCATCCATTCTCTGACAATCATGAACCCTCTTGCTTTGAGGAGGAGCACACAAAGACGCCACAAAAACGTTACTGGCTATCTCGAAGGCTCCATTTCCGAGTGTACACTTGAGTCAATGTTTCAAATGCATTAGTTAACTCCGACTGAAGGTTTAAACAATAATAATTTTCTAAACAGTTATTAAAAAGTAAAAAAAAATTTAAATATTACTACCAAAAATTATTTTAATACAGTAATTCCAACTTGAAACGTCAAATTTCATATGAATTGAACTCGCAATTCGCAAATTACATCTGAGATACAACTCTCTCCTTCAACAGAAACCCCAGTATGGTTTGCAAATCACAAAAATCTCAGTAATTTATCGTTTCCAAGTGAAACTACAAATTTGCATAGTTATACTAAATAAGAATAGATCATATGCACTAAAAAAATACACGCAATCCACTGTAAACTAAAACAACACATTGCATAATTAAGAGCGGTCGCTTTGTTTGTAAGCGAACCTCTATACAAATATCCCTAACCGAATGAACTTGCATTATATCCTAACATAATTTCGTAATATTTTCCATGCAAACGCTCGAACTAAAAAAAAAGACATTTTTCATTTCTAATACCCAAATTAAAATATCAAATTAAAACATCCTTTTTAGAATACAATCTAAATTTGAACTAAAAATTTTACCATTGTCATTGAACTGGAAAGAAAAATAAAAATCGGCCTACCTGTACCAATAAAATTGATTATTGAATGAATTTATAAAACGTAAAGAAAATATATGAAAATAATTTTCTACACAAATTTCTGTAATTCAAAAAAATTATAATATCCAGATTTAGTAAAATATGTGTACCGTAACTCACCTTGGCCGTCAAAATAAAAATAAAATTTACTGCTGCACTTTTAGGCCTATATTTAATAAATTCAATGTTATGCGCGGAAAGAACAATTTAGAATTTTATGCATAACATTTGTGCTTATTAAAGAAAAATCCTATGCTTATTTATGTTAAACCAATTAAAATTTTGTTAAATAACTAAGAATTTACTACTCAATAGACATACCGTAATAACGGTTAATCTCCGAACAATATTTTACGATAGGCCTACAAGAAATCCTTCTTTACAATACAATAGCCATTTTACCAAATATGTCGGAATTGTCGTGAAATGAACGAAAGGAAGAGAGAAAAAAAATAATCAGCTTACCTACCAAAGTTTATGAGTATATAAATATATATAATTATATATATAACTAATATACGTATAAGTTAATAAGTAAGTATATAATTAATGAGTATATAATTAATGAGTATATAAGAAATCCAAAAAAAAACTTATAGAAAATTTCACAACACCATTTCTCTATTTCAGTTAAACGAATTCTGCTTATTTTGAAATTTTACACAATCCTATACGGCGACTTATAATCTGACAAATTTAATATGTTTAAGATTACCTTTCGACTGTCAATTAACTGTAACTTAACCTATATAGCGCGAAGCGAGCGAAGCAAAAAGCCCGTAAATCTATATAAACAAAATAATCCTATTATTATATACAGGCAATCGAAATATAATCAAAAATCTGCTAATGAAACCCAGAAAATTTCTCATGTTCATGAAATGTTTTTGAATCGGTACAAATTTTCGCTAAAACATTTTGAAAGGACCATATAAAATGTGTATCACAGTGTATTTAAACTAACAATTTACTTACGTACAAATTTTTTTTCTATATTAATCGCTATTTTTATATCACAATTACTACTAATTTCAAAAATTTTAAACAAAAAATAAAAAGGTAAGCTGGAACAGGCATACAGTGGAAGAGATGAAAAAAAAAGAAAAATTGAGTCTTCAGGCAGCACGATAATTTTCAAAACTATGCCCTCTCCAACCGAATGAACGAAATTTAACGTAATAATGACTCGCAATATTGAGTCGGACAAACGAAAAGCAACGGAACTGGACGATGAAAAATGGGACAAAGGGAACATTTCAGAATCCAACGAACTCCCACGAAAAGAAAAAAAAAAAAACAAATTAAATTTTTTAGGCGCGAAGTTTGTCAGGGACGCTATCAGGATGCGAAGGCGAAGCGCCATCTTGAATTTATATTTACAATGAAATTTTAAGGAATGAATTTCGAAATTTGCCTGCAAACGAGATCAACTTTGCATTTAGATATTTTAATAATCGAAATAAAATATTCATTAACGCTATTGGTTATTATACCGGTTTTGAAGAATTTTAATCAAAATACTAAATCACGTGGGTAAGCCTCACAAAATATGATGTAAGACCACCGCTCGCCACCAGATGTAGTGATCGGCTTTATTAATTAACTTCTCTTCATTGTTTAGTCTTCTTTCTACTTTACTATCTCTCTATTTATTCTCTATCGGCTCTTTCTTTCATTTATCACTTTGTTTCTCTACACTCTTTTTGCCGTATCGTATAAATATCATGGTAGCGACGCCGAGACCTGACTCAAAGTTCGTTACAAAACAAAGGTGGAAGGGGGGTATATTAATACTCTTTTTAACACTTGTGAACTTTATTATTCCGAAAATGTTTAGTTAAGTTAGGGGTATGCGAGTATGAAATTCTATTATAATAATTTAGGTCGGAGAGGGACACACACAACTTATTTATTCTACGTTACATTTCGCCCACCTACGCGTAACGCGCTGTCTCAAGACTGGCTCCCTCATGGGTAAGCCGGCTCCTTGTGTTCCCCTGTCCAGGACTACCAACTTTACCCATTTTAAACAATTTACAATCTAACAAACATGCTTTATCGTAATCATCACAATTTTTAGTAAATTTATATTAAACATTTTAATAATTAATCAAACAGAAATCAATATTCTTAACTAAGCATTACTACACCGATGATTCCATTCTTCACTTCTCCACTTGATTCACAAAGCGTCTCTCTCAATAGTCACTCCATGCTTTGCGTAGGGCGGCTATTGTGCACCTAACCTCTGATCTTTCTACTATTTCTGATTGGGACAGAGAAAACCATGTTGCTTTCAATGCCTCAAAACCTCAATTCTTTCATCTGTCTACCCGTCACAATCTTCCACACGCCTATCCCCTTACCTTCAACAATATACAATTCAATCCTTCCTCTTCTCTTAACATTCTTGGTGTTTCCTTTTCTCGTGATCTTTCCTGGAAAGATCACATATACTCTTTCTAAATCAGCTGCTAAGAGGTTAGGTGTGCTGTACCGGTTCCGCAGTTTCTTCACCCCCATTCAGTTGTTGTTTCTGTACAGGGGTCTTGTCCGAAAACGTATGAAGTACGCTTCTCATGTGTGGGGTGGCTCAACCCACACAGCTCTACTTGGCCGGATGAAATCAAAAGCTTTGCGTCTTATCAATTCCCCGCCTCTTACTGACTGTCTTCAATCTCTCTCTCTTCGTCGCAATTTTGCCTCACTCTCTCTTTACTGTCGCCATTATAACGACACTGCTCTTCTGAACTCTCTAACTGCATGCCTCCTTTTTTAAAGAGAGCATGCAGTACCAGACTTTCAACACATTCTCCTTCCTTTTCTGTTCAACTCTCTAATGCAAGGGCTAATCTGTATTTTCAATGTTTCATCTACTCGACCGACCAACTCTAGAACACTCTTCCCCAATCCATCTTTCCCCCCGTTCTATAACCTCTTTCAAATGCAGTGTCCAGGTATCTCGGCAACCTTGCATCTTGATTTTTGCTCTTTTCTTCTTTAATGCGGAGGAGGCGTTTTTGCGTACATTCCCTCTTAGCCCCTCCTTCCTGCATAAGAAAGATCTGCAGCATTTACTGTACTGTAGTTATGTTTTTTCATGTTTGTAGGAATGTTTATTGTTTTCCTCGGGGGGTCGGTCGAGGAAATCTTTTCCAAAAGCGGAAATGTTTCCAACAGCGGACAGGCTCTCCACATATTAGTCCGGTATTCAGGGGTTTCAGTATGACCTTCGTTAACCTTGGTTTTGCTTCCGCCCGAATGTTCATTCTGACGAAGGTCAAGCTTGTCACTCCGCCTTAGACCTACAGTTTAACGTGGAATCCGAACCACGCCCCCACCAGCAGCACAGCGTCTTAACCACTAGGCTATCCATGGTACCCATTTATCTACCAACCAATTTTTTTATTGTGTGGTAGGATGAACAACTGGGTTTTGCTGTGCGCCGCCTGCCGTCACGGGTTTCGATCCCGGGCCGATGGGTTCATAGTCAGTGTATCATGAAAAAACCTCAGGGGACCATTCTGAGTTCAATCCCATATATATATCATTATATCAGGCATGGAGCTGAAGCCGGACCTTCGGCTTCGAAGCCGAAGCCGGCCATTTACAAAAGTCAGGAAGCTGAGACCGAATCTTATAGAACATGTACCGGAAGACGAGTTCCATAGTTAACCTATTCTAAATTTGTATAGGTTAACTAGTTTTGGTTATTAGTATTACTAATAATTAAAAATATTAAAATAGTTGAATAACAAATAAACCCGTCAAACTATACAAATAACCAAGTCTCCAAGTCGAAGCCGAAGCCGAACCCTACAAAAGCTGGCTTCAGCTGCATGTCTGATATATATATATATATATATATATATATATATATATATATATATATATATATATATATATATTTTTCCTGTCCAGTGTAACGGTTACACGTATTTCGTTTGAAGTCCGAATAAAAGTGATATTACAATAAAAATCCTGCAGTTAATCCTTTTTAAGTAGTGCCAATTTTTGAGTGAATATTCAGTGAACACAGTCGTATGCCTATTTAAGTGGTGAAATAGCGGCGTATGTTGAAATAAAGCAAATAAAAGTTAAGCAACTTAATCTAGACACCGTTTTTACCGAGTGTTTTCTCTCTAAGGAAATCTAGCTGCCCATCGAAAGGCAATATCCTTCAGTTATCCACCGCGGTACACTCCAGGACACCAATCAGTGAGGATCTACAGCGTGCCACATCCCCCGTCCCCTAACCAACGAAATAACGGTAAAACTTTCCCTTCCTCATTTCTTAAGTCAAATAAAATACCTCACTTAATAAATTAGCATTTTGATGTAATATTTCGTGCACAATCATTTACATACCATTAGAAACATGGCAATGGCAAATCAATTCATACAACCATGTGGATACTGTAAAAAAGAAACAGATGAATCAAAGACAATCCACTGCGATCTTTGCCAGACCTTAGTCGAATTTCAATGCCTGAGATGAAGCGACGAAGAAATCTCTATTATAACAGGCGCTAAACAACTGAACGGAATCAAATTCTTCTGCAAACGCTGCATAATCGAAATAAACTCGTTTACGGTTTTTAAAGCAGAACGAAACTATGAGGAAAAGGCAAAAGAGGAGTATATGAATAGCGAGCAGAGTAAAAAAATAGAAGGAACGAAGATAGTACGAGAGAAAACTGCAAAAAAAGAACAGGAAAAAAAACAGAAAAAGCGAGTAAACGAAAAGCAGAAATAATAGAAATAAAAGAAACACCAACAGAGGAAACAGAGGCATAAAACCAAATCCAAAGATTTCAAACAAAGACATTAGCAGTAATAGGAAAAAACAAGTAGACAATAAAGAAATCATACTGAAACCACCAAAAACAAAGGCCCCCAAGTAAAAATGGGGAAGAAACTGTATGTAAATACTATGTGAAAGGAATTTGCAGATATATGGGAGGAGAATGTATTTACGAACACCCCCCTGTGTGTAACTACTTCTACAATAATGGTCACTGCAAATTTGGTGGAAAATGCAAATTCTACCATCCGGACGTACATTTACAAGACCTACGCGACATATGGAACCTGCCAGTACGGGAGAAAATGCTACTACCATCATCTCCCGACAAGTTCAAAGGACAAAGGACAAGTTTCAAATGACAACAGGAGGATGTGAGAAAAAAAATATGTACCCAATAGCAAACAAAACACAAATGGCACACAAAATTTTTTCAACATCTCGGACACAATACGGCTGGTAAGTCTTATACAGCACATGCAGCTGACACAGCTGGGAACCCTCAAGCTGGACCGCTTCATGGCAAGAAGCTACCAGAACAAGTAGGTGGGAACGGATCCATCTCGGAGGACCACAAAGCTGCAAAACATGCGATACCAAAGGACAACGAACTTAAAATGCATAAGGGGCAATGCAAAACAAAGAATATAAACATTGTCTTGCCAAATATTCAAGGAATAAAACCGAACAATTCACTAAACAAAGTTTTGTACCTGAAAGGTCTTATGGAGGAAACAAGGGCGGACATTGCATACCTCACAGAAACACATCTTAAAGATTGCCATGGAAACTGCGATAACTGTGAACACTATCGATAAGAAAGAATTGCATATCGATGGATTCAACTTACTAAGAGCGGATAGAACAGCGAGACGTAAAGGTGGCTGTGCTATTTATATACATGAGAGGCATATGACAGAGACAGTAATAAGTAAATCCAACAGCTTTGTGGAAACCCTTGCAGTAAAAATAGAGAAACTAAACGTGATACTGATAGTCATCTATAGACCTCCAAACTCTCCAAATGAAAAATTTTCGGATGTCATTGATGATATCAGAACCCTAATAAAGTCCGTAAACTCTTCATCCCCTAATATAATACTCTGCGGCGATTTTAATTTCCCATTTATAAAATACAAAAAAGGTGGGTAGAAATATATTTATACAGCAAGATAAGGGGGGCACAAGAGAGGACCAGGAGCAAGCAAAAATGCTGATGGCTCTCACAAACGAGTTTATGCTGACACAGGAGATAACAGAAAATACAGGAAAAATAATTGCCTAGATCTGGTATTCACAAATAACACGAACTTCATTGCCGATATAAAAATAACCCCATCTATTATCTCAGACCACAACATAATCGAGTTATCAACAAATATGGCGATAACTTTAAAAGACAATACACATACGGAAGGAAGAAGCAAATTTGGGGCTTTACTTAAACTCCAAGACCATAAATTGGGAAAAAAATCAGATCACACATGGCCGAAATAGAGTGGAGGACAGTTTTAGAGAATAAAACAACTGAGGAAATGCTAACAACCTTGGAAGAAAAGACGCTGAGAATTTTAGAAAAATATGCTCTGAAAGCTCAGCCAAAAGGAAAGAGGAACGGGCGAAAGAGAAGAATATTCCGCAAAAGAAAGAGAGTAGCGACGAAGTTAGCTAATTTTGGAGACAACAATGCCAGGAAAGAAATACAAGAAAAACTGGAGAGTATCGATATGGAAATACAAACTCTGATAAAGGGCCATACAGAGAGGGAAGAGGAAAAGGCCGTAGAAGCAATAAAGGAAAATCCAAACTACTTCTACAGCTATGCGAAAAGGAAAACAAAAACGCGCACTACTATCGGGCCCTTAAGGAAGAGAAATAATAAACTAACAGACGATCTAAAAGAAATATCTGAAACATTGAATGCCCAGTATGAATCGGTCTTCACTACCCCAAAAAGTGACAAAGCGATACCTGACATACTGTAGATGCATTCTTCGAAGAGAAATTACAAGGAGAATGTATAACAGACTTTGATTTTACCCCAGAAGATGTATCGAGAGCTATAGGACAAATGTAATCACATTCAGCTGCAGGTCCGGACAAATGGAACGCACTATTAATTAAAAACTGTAAAAATGAAATAGCTACACCCTTATATTGGATATGGAGAAGATCCCTAGACACTGGGAAAATACCTAGCATCTTGAAAAGAGCAAACATTGTCCCTATGTATAAAGGAGAGGATAAATCTCAAGCAAAGAACTACAGACCAGTGTCATTGACGTCCCACCTCACCAAAATATTTGAAAGAATAGTCAGAGAGAAAATCTATGACTTCTTGGAGACACTGAAAAGATTCAACGAAAATCAGCACGGATTCCTATCAGGAAGAACATTCCTATCACAACTTATAAAGCATTATAACAATATCCTAGATGCACTTGAAGGCAATGAAAACTATGATGTTATATACACGGATTTTAGTAAAGCTTTCGACAAATGCGATCATGGTATAATACCACATAAAATGAAACATATAGGAATAACAGGCAAAGTGGGAAAATGGATCTACAACTTCCTCAGAGAACCACTACAGGTCGTCAAAATTCAAGGTGTATCATCATCAGAATCAGAAGTACGCAGCTCAGTACCACAAGGTACAGTACTGGCCCCACTCCCGTTCATTATCATGCTAACAGACATAAACAGTGTAGTAAACAGTAACAGTATAATAACATCCTTTGCGGACGATACAAAGATCAGCAGAAAAATCAGCGATGCAAATGAAGTGGAGACCTTGCAGAGCGACACGAACAAAATATACACATGGTCAGAAGACAAAAATATGCCATTTAACACCGAGATATTTCAGCTCTTGAGATATGGTAGAACTGAGGAACTCTAACAGACGGCATATTATGCTACAGATAGATAGGAAATTCAGAGAAGCACGAAAGCGGTCGACTTGGGGGTAATAATGACCGATGATGCCAAATTCGAGACACAAAATCAGATAGCAATAAACAAAGCAAAAAGAGTTGCGGGACAGTTACTAAGAACGTTCAAAAGGAGGGACAGGACAGTAATGATTCCCCTGCTGAGAACACTGATCATATCAAAACTTGAATACTGCTCAGTTTTGAAGTCCCTATAAAAAAAGGAACAAATTAATAAACTAGAAGAAACGCAGAGACATTTCACAGCCAAGATTGATAGCTACAAAAACTCAACTACTGGGAAAGACTACGTAAACTGAATCTGTACTCCCTGGAAAGAAGAGAGAGGTACACCATAATCTACATATGGAAAATGATCGAAAAACTGGTACCAAACCTCAAACTAAACCCAATTACCATCCAAACAACGCTGGAAAATAAAAAAGGCAGAATGTGTAGTGTTCCCAAATTAAAAGCCCGACAAGGGACCTCCTCAACACTGAAGGAAAATAGCTTGGTTGTTAGGGGGCCAAGACTTTTTAACGAACTTCCAAAGGACCTCAGAAACGTTACAGGGGTCAAAGTTGAAGTCTCCAAGAGAAGACTAGATACCTGGCTCAGGACGGTACCAGATGAGCCGGGTGTACCTGGCTATGTGCGGTGGAGAGCGCAAGAGCGCAACTCGCTCCTCCTCCAAGCCAGGCCTAGAGGCGGGGCCACCAGCTTCACCTTCGTGTGAAGAGACCGACGCACGGAACCCAAACGAGGTTAACGAGGTTATATATCTATATATATATATATATATATATTATATATTATATACATACAGGGTGCCCAAAAAAATATATACTCTTTATAGCATCATATATTTTATAATTAAAAAAAAAAATATATATTGTTATAGCAATTGCCAATGAAAGGTAAATTAGTAATCTAGTGATCAAAATGTTATAGCGAGTTGTTTGCATATAAAATTAATTAACTACGCCAAGTGCTCAAAATTTCTCCGGCGACATGAATGCACTTTTGAATGCGTCGACTAAGCCTGGCCTTGTTTTATCAAAGGGCCTTGTAATGGCGAAGCCTATGGAACCGAACGTAGTCTAGTCACTCACTAGCTTGCTTCGGACTTAGCCTACGCACTCATTCCACGATACAAACTCTACAGCATTCAACTTTAGTCAGTTCAGCAAAAGAACCCATGTTGCGTAAAACGTTTGACCTGGAGCAACGAAAAAGTGTTCTGAAATGGATATGGAATTTGAGAATGTGTCCGAAGTCCAGCGGCAATGGATCCGGGAATTTGGTACAAAGCACCGACACGTCTCGCCATTACAAGCATCGTGGACAAGTTTGAGGCAGAGGGATGCTCAAGATATGCACAAGCGAAGATCTGGACGACGCAAATCAAGTGCTAGTGATGAAACTCTCCGTTTTAGTGTTGCAAACATTTAATCGATCACCACAGAAATCAGTTAGTTAGGCAATCGCCCGTGAGACCGGAATCAGCAAATCAGGGTTCACTGGATTTTAAGTCGGCAAAATGGAAAAGCTACATTCCAAGTCTGTTAACACGCCATGACTGAAGATGACCCTGATCGCAGACTCGAATTTTGTGAATGGTTTCAGTCAATGGAAGCCGAAGACGTACAGTTTGCCAACAAAATCGTATGGTCTGATGAAGCTACCTTCAAGCTGAATGGCACAGTAAATCGACACAACTGCAGGTACTGGTCACTTGATAATCCACACGTTTATGTGGATAAACATGTTAATTTACCAGGATTAACAGCATGGTGTGGTTTATCATCCAGGGGTTTGGTTGGACCATTTTTCTCTAATGGGACAGTTACCGGTGCCGCATATCTCGACATGCTGCGGACAGAAATTATACCTGCAGTTCGGAAGTTGTTTGGAAACGACGACTTTTACTTTGAACAAGATGGAGCCCCCCCTCATTATCATTGTGATGTCAGAAGGTACCTCGATGAAACGTTGCCTAACCGTTGGATAGGACGAAGAGGAAGCGTTGAGTGTCCTCCACGTTCACCGGACTTGACTCCACTTGATTTTTACTTGTGGGGCTACCTGAAGGATGCAGTTTATGGTACAAGACCTGCAACACTCGAACACCTTAAGGATGAAATTAGGGAAAGTGCGGGACCATCACAGCATCCACATTAGTCCATGTCTGCGAATCAGTTAGTCGACGCATTCAAAGTGCATTCATGCCGTCGGAGAACATTTTGAGCACTTGGCGTAGTTAATTAAATTTTATATACAAACAACTCGCTATAACATTTTGATCACTTAGATTACTAATTTACCTTTCATTGGCAATTGCTATAACAATATATTGTTTGGTTTTTAATTATAAAATACTGTATATGATGTTATAAAGAGTATATAGTTTTTTTGGGGACACCCTGTATATATATATATAATATATATATATATATATATATATATATATATATATATATATATACATATATATATATATATACTGTATATAGAAAGAGAGACAGAGAGAGAGAGAGAGAGAGGTCTACATAAATATTTCCTCTTTCAGTTATTAATTTTAAGCACTTTCTCAAGCTCGTATCGAAAGTTATCACAAAAGGTTAACCTTGAGATCGTTTCAAGAGCTCTTACCAACTTTTACACTGCCATGGAACCCCTGAAGTTTATCTTAGAGCATTTACCATTTACCTACGTCAAAATTCAGCTTCGTCAGCAAGAAGGTATTTTTCTGACTGAGGTTTCCTCCCACTTGTGCTCAAACACTAAAGAAGCGCCTTATTCTCACTCTCAGAGTTGAACTTTCTGTGTTTACAAGACAATAACCGCTCGAAAACGCTAACGAAGTTTTTCTTACACCTGACTCAATTTCGACCATGAGAAGCCTAACAACATTCTGACGGTTTTTCATTCCTCGAGCCGTTAACGGGTAAAGTTTCAAAGTTTAGTCCGTCTTCCACCAGCTCTCGGAGAACAACTCTACCTTAAAGTCTCGCCGCCCCACAGTTTCTATTATCCTTGGGCCAGGTTTACCTCATTTAGCCTCTCGCGCCTTACAGCCTAATTTCTCTTCACCGCCTATTACAAACCTCATTTAAAGTGTTGCTCCTAGGCTCTTGCGCCATACTACTGTGAAACACTCAAACTCAGTGTCTGTAACAGTTGAATACGGGTAGGACTAAATAGATTACTCTTCCTGGCCAAAGTTTGATAGTAGCTCAGTTCTCTGGAAAACCTTGGACACCCTTGGTTTAAGTATACTTACTTTCCTGAAGCCCCTAATTAAAACAGCCGACTTTTTATCACATTATCAATTTTAAAATAAGTAAACTATATTGAATGTCAAGAGAGGGTCTATCGCGTCAAACTTTAAAACACGTTAAGTGAATCAGTTTTCATTTACAAAACTGCGGAGACTAAAAATTTTAGAAGCCTTTAAGTGCATCAATGTTTTCTAATTAAAACATTAAGAGTCTGTTATAAAAATTAGATCCACTCTAAAAGTTCTAACATCTAATATTTAAATTTTTCCATCACAAAAACATAATGGATTTTGAGGAATACACATTACATTTTAAAGAATTTTTAAATGTTGCATATAACTGAATACGCGAAAACAAAGTTCTGGATTCTTCTCTGAAATTCATATACTGTATGTGCCATTAAATTTTAAGAAACCTGCCCAACCTATGACTTAAAGGTATCAACAGGACGAACCAGGCAAAACGTACTTAAAGGTAATTCAGCAAAGATTTTAGGTTAAATTCACCTACATTTTTTACTAACTGAAGTAGAAGAAATATCTACAGTACCAAATTGGTATCTGGCAGCCTGTGTGTGTTTTCTCTCTCTCCTCTCTCTCTCTCTGTAACAGTGTTCTACTTAACAATGTCGGTTTATTGCCAAGCCCCTATTTATCATCAGTTTTTAAATCCCTCAAATTGTGTCGACTTCTCAAGGAAATCGATCACTAGAGAGTATTCAACAGTGAGGTCATGATGCATTTGAAAAATTATATTATATATATATATATATATATATATATATATATACATATACATACATACATACATTAACAAAATCTCGGTTCCCAATGGATTGGGTGACTGGGTGAGAAGGTAGAAATAGTTCGGATGCAAAGAAATGAAAGAAGAGAAAACGTAGAGACTAAAGCGCGCACATCCATTCATTCACACATCCTGGTGGACCGGGCCCACTAGCATGGCTAAATTCCACGCCTAAGCAGTCCTTCATACGTTATACGTAGTGGGGCTCCCAGGATTTGTCAAGAAGAAGAAGGATTATCATAATAGTTAATAAACATAATATTAATTCCTAATATCATTCATTTCGCACGCAAATAAAGGTTCTTTTGAGTAAGTGAAAGGTTTTATCCATTTATTAATCTTGACTATCGGTCGTTTACATCTGTGAAATAATAATGAGGACTTTACTCGGGTTATATGATTACAAAATTGGTAGCGATAGCCATCTGAGTTTTAGCCGAGCTGGGTTAGGCCTAAGAGCATACGTGGGTAAGTTGTATCGTTCCGGAGTTACGACAGCACCTCTGGTAAGTTCTTCTCGTACGAGAGTAGGCCTTGAGTTTACAGGATGTTAACCAAGGCCCTCTTTCGGTTCTGGGCCTACCTTTCTCTAAACGTCGATTTGATTTATCTTACTCAGATAACCAGCATTTACCACAGTCATTGGGAACGATACAACTACATTTTAGGTTAGCTCCTTGATGACGGCGTCACTAGTCCCAACACATTCATTTGTGTGGAAAATATCACCACTCCACTTATGGGCTTTACCCGAACCACATCTAAGTCACAATCGGGTATGAAATACGTTGTTAGAAAAGTATTATTTTATACTTTAGTCACAGGTATTAAGAGTTAAATACATATCCAGGGGTTGTCAACGTTTTTCTTGGGTGCTACTTGTCAATATTCAAACGTTAAGACCTTCCGCGCGTGCCACCATTGTTTTTTCAAATGTAGATTACAGTATTATAATTTTATAATGTGTGTATTATGATTACTTTATAGTTTATCTTTATAGTAAATATGGTATATTAACACGATAATAAAGCAGTTGTTGTAAATTATACACTAGTACAGTTTTTAACTTTTAATCATTATCAAAAACATTTCAGAACATCAATAGTTATGAAAATGACATAAAAAGTCGTAAGAAAATGTCTTTACAAAATTATTTCCTTACAAAATTACTTTTTGAATTATTTTTTTATGTGAATTAGGGTGCCACACAAAATCTCTTCACGTGCCTCGGGTTACTGACCCCTGATATATATACATATATATATATATATATATATATATATATGTCTTAAACCTGATGTGTGCTCTGACACCAGATTATATAAAATAGACTGAATTAAAATTGTGATGGGTGCCAGAACTATAAGGTGCTTTTTTTGACAGGGATTTGCCCTCGCAAGTCACTTTATCAAATTATCATGATTGTCTTATGACTTTTGAATTCTAACTAATAAAGCTTCATAGGATGAATTAAATGAGATGAATGAAGCTTCGTATTAACGTTTAATGCGAGTTCACTAAAAATGGGTTCTGTGGTAGTGGAGCCATAACGGCTTCTAAGCATTAACCATTTAAGGCCGGCATTTTTTGTGGGGTTAAGATGTAAATGCATGTATTTGAAACGCTACCAATTTGTACTGGTCGTCCCGAAAGGGTTAAAGTAAGACACTACATGGTGTATAAGATTGAAACGACTAGTCCAGGGTGAGGTGTTTCTCTGTCTTTTATAGGGGGCGTGACCTGTGAGAGTGAGTAAGGGGGCTGTCGCGTCGTGTGCAGCAAAGGATGGATTGTCGCATGAGTTGCCTTACTTATGAAACGACTTTTTGGCCTTATAAGGAGGGGTGTATTTTGCCATTCGAAGATTGATAAGGAGGGCCGTTTTACAACACACACACACACACACACACACACACACACACACATATATATATATATATATATATATATATTATATAAGCAATATCTTAATTGGCTAAGATCGAATTTTATCATGAACTCTCTAGGAAATTCAGTGAATTGCTCGGGAAACTGATCATATTTAGTTCTACTCTTTTCTTCTCTTGTTCCGCGACTCTTCTCCCTCTACTTGGCTGTTCCCGACTATCTTCTCCCTCTGCTTGACTGTGACCGACTATCCTCAGGTCTTCGTGTGCGCTCTCTTGTTTCGTTTCGTTCGTGGCTTCCCATCTGTGATTGCGTGATTTATTGATTCCCATCCGTGGAAATGTAGTGGTGGTGTAGTGGTTAGCATCGCTGACTACGAATCCATCGGCCCCGGGATCGAGACCCGGTGACGTCAGGTGGCGGGCAGCAAAACCCAGCTTTTCATCTTTCCACACAATAAAAATTGGTTGGTAGATAAATGGGTATCCTGGGTAGCCTAGTGGTTAAGACGCTGTGTGCTGATCGAGAGGTTGTGAGCTCGAGTGCGGGCAAGGAATTTGTAATTTCTGACCGCCCGTGGTGAGGCGTGGTTTAGATTCCACGCTAAACTGTAGGTCTAAGGTGGAGTGGCAAGCTTGAGCTTCGTCAGAATGAACAATTCGGGAGGAAGCAAAACCAAGTATATCCAAGCAAAACAGATTCACTGTAAGGAGTTAAATGACTGATAGGATAGAATACTTATTTTAATAATGGTATCACTGTAAAAAAATGTTCTTTACGCATGACAAACGTAATAATCTGTCAGGAGGGCAAAATAGTGGTCCAGCGCTGAAGAAAATTAATACAACCCATTGCTCCAACTCCTAGACTATTATTTTTAGTACTATCGGGAGTCGAATCTCTGATTTCAGTGTCTTCACTTCGATTATAGGAAAATGGTTTTACCCACTAAGCTATGGTTGCTGAAGAGATCACTCATGGGTTTAGGCTTTGGACCACGCCTACGCGGGATAACACGTTTGTGCAAGCGAGTGCGATTACGTTTGGAGGACGTATGTGCCCCGTATGAAAACGAGTAAAATCGCAACGTGTTTATATCAAATATATTTAAAATACTTAAATATGTACAATCGATTCTAAAAGTCCTGCCGTAAAACTCATTGTTTCGCACCCAATATTTATCGGTAAGAAACTTGAAGTTTTACGAGAGTACATTTCAATCGACGCTAATTTTGAACATAGGAGAATTTCCTTGCTTTATAAGAGTTCTAAAGTGCAACACATAAACTTATCGTTAATTAAATACATAAACGTGTCATTATTAAATACATAAACGTGTCATTATTAAATACATGAACGTGTCATTATTAAATACATAAACATGTCATCGAATACATAAACGTGTCAGCACTATGCATTCAATATTTGAATATCTTGTGACATAAACATGCCACAGGAGGGAAACATGTTACTATCTTAAACGCAGGTTTTACAGTGTATCATTAGATAAGTTCTAAGTGCTTTATTACAGTTCCAAATAAAAACTTTGAAAAAAAATTCCTTATCTTAAAATAACAGCTAGTAAACATAGTCGTGCTGAAGGGCTTACATTTTAAAACTTAGTACTACAACTACTGCTACTAATAATAATAATAATGATAATAATAATAATAATAATAATAATAATTTTCAATGGAAATTAATCATATGAAATTATCATGACATAAAGTTTAATTACATGCGATTACTCACTTTTATTCATCTTTTGATGTAAAACAAAATGGACTGACCTTATCTAATTATATATATATACAGAGAGAGAGAGAGAGACGAGAGAGAGAGAGAGAGAGAGAGAGAGAGATTCATTGGTAAAAACGTGATAACATGATTTTAGTAAAATATCAAACGCTAAAACGTGAGCTTAAAAAAAAAAGTAAGAAATGTTAATGAAATTCCAGTAAACTCATTCTGAACTCATTTTAAATCACTCCTTCCGTAAACACAAAAAAAACTCAAATTTGACTTCTTTCTGCAATCATAATAATGAGTCAGGAGAGACAGAGACTGGCAGAGCGATGAGGCAAGACGAATGCGGCCCATTGCGCTAACTCTTGAACTATCATTACTACCAGCACCATCGGGAGTTGAATCCCCGATCTCAGTGTCTTCACTTCACTTCTTGGGAAACCGTGTTACCCATTGAGCTACAGGGTGCTGGCAATCTGCAGTCATGTACGTCACTCTGATTGAAACTCTTGCAACATAGATATACTACTTGCAATCTTCCATTATTACTGATCGAAATTGTATTCAGTACCCTCTCTCTCTCTCTCTCTCTCTATATATATATATATAAATTTACGCTTTTAGCAAGTGATTTTGAGCCTTTTTCAAGCTTTATATAAGACCCTTCAGCACGTTTTATCATTGTAGGAAAAAAATTAATAAAAAAGTTTTAAGACTGAAGTTGAATGTAAATATTGTATGAGGAAATCGTTTTATTCGCGATGTTTGAAGATGAGAATATGCTAAAAAATTATTCTTTGAATATTTGAAACAATAAATGATCTTCGACCCCTCATGTTTTATTTCATTCCGGAACTAATACACGAATCCGGAAACACTTCCGGTGGAAAAATACTTTTGAAAAATTTTCATATTTTTCAAATCCTTTTTTCTATAAAAGGTGTGAAATTAAATCAAATGAAAAACGTAAAAGACTGAAAGGTTTAAAATGGAATTCTATTTGGAATAATTTATTTGCAATAATTTATTTTCCCCATAAATTGTTCATAGCGAAATGCTGGAATTTCATCGAGTTGAAAATTCTCTCTCTCTCTCTCTCTCTCTCTCTCTCTCTCTCTCTCTCTCTCTCTCTCTCTCTCTCTCCCTTTAACTCTTCGTCTGAATTCAGATAATATTTTATATATATATATATATATATATAATATATATATATATATATATATATATATATATATATATACATACTGTATATGCCTGTATATATCCACTCATTTTACAGCACCCAAGAATTTTCCTATTATTCTCTTGATTACTCTTTCTATGATACATACAGTACACTCCAGGCGTATAGCGTGTATGTGTATACAACAGAGCAAAAACAGAAAATCCTACTCCAACAGTTATTTGTAAATGATTTGTAGGTTCTGCAGTATCTAAGAAGATTTAGCACATAACGCCATTCTGCCACTAAAACATAAGACTCGCTTCTCGTTGCCAAGTCTATGCTTTATATGTAAAAGAACTTATTTACTGATCCATTTCTAAATATTTCCTGTTACGTCCATTGCGCGTTCTTCGTGCACAAATATAAACGGAACAATTATTAATAAATAAATCTTGAAGTATTCACGCCGGGTAGCGTGCAAACACGCATAATGTCGATACTAAAAAGTTAGTTTAAATTAGGTTAGGTTAGTTCAGCTGGGTTAAGTTAGGTTACATTGTGCCTAGTTAGGTTATGCTAGTTTAGGTTAGGTCTGGTTAGAGTGGATTAGACTGGTTAGGTTAAGTCAGTTATTTTCAGTGAAAAGTGAAATTAGTTTGAAATCTTTAATCCATATACTGTACATAGTATACTTGCATAAAGTCGAACGTCAACACTATAAAGTGCGATTGTGTTCGTGTAATCCATTCTCTCGTCTAATTTTAAAAAGAAATTTGTGTGTATATATATATAGACCAAACCAATAAAATCTTTGCAGTCAAAACATTGCAAGGAGAACGTTACAGCATCCTTGAATAAGGGGTTAAAAAGTTTCATAACATTGAAGTTGTAATGTAAAAATTTTATATTGAAAAAACTTACCTTTGTGAGATAGTAAACTAATGGGTGTGTATTGCTTGCGCCTCTTCGATTCAGATTTTGAATTCTGTATTATGACACTTTCCTGTGCAAAAAAACATAATTCTATTAGTGTCACTTAAATAACAATAGTTATAGATAAAATTATAATAGTTGTGGATGTGTTGGTGGAAATCCCTTAGAATTCTAGTTAACAATTTTCGTATGTAAATAATAAAAAAAATTACCGCATATATATATATATATATATATATATCGTCCACGCACGGTAGTGTTTTTTACCCCGATTAGCACTTCGCGGAAGGCTATTCTGAACGTTTAACTTTTTTCAGAGGAAACAACACCACACGTACCACCAAAGGGCAAAGGACGTTATCGCGAATAATTTGAATTCGTTCATTACAAAAAGATTAAAGCATAATTTATGTGGCCAAAAAGTTGGTCAGCTGAGTAAGCCGGTCCGTCCGCGTGACGCTGGGCGGAGCTTATTCGTCGATAGTTCTAAGGTCCTCCCAGCGTCACTCTTCTTGTCAGGAGCAAGCAAAAACAAAATTTTGGCTATTTTACAATTTGTGTGGTTGGTGGCAATAATAAATAATTTTGTGCATCTAATCAGACCACGATTGTACAAAATTTTATAATCTGTGAAATCGAGGAAAAGCAAAGTCAATCCATAAATTTACAGAAGAATCACAGTCATAAAAATTTTGAGTTTCGAATGAGACCAAATTTCTGTACTCAAAATGTAAGTGGTTCATGAGCTTAAAGTAAATGTCAAGTTCTCACTGGCTTAAAAAAAATCTGTTCTAAAAGTAGAATGAGCGCTAATTGTGCGCAAAATTTGTGTTTAAAAAAACCAAAAGGCGTTACCTACAAAACTCATGGACTTGTCCGAAAAATACGTAATTTGAAAAGGCAAGTCTTTTTTGTGTGGTTATGCACACAAGAAGGATTTTTACATTATGCATTTTTAAAATGCCTAACGATAATCGCCATTTTAAACCTGGCAATCGATTATCGCGATTCTCACGATTATCACCCCAGCTGCAGCACAACTGTGGATATATCACTGTGAAAGAAATATTTTCGTATGATTCACACCTTTTATTTTTACAAGCCTCGCGCTCCCCCTTGAAAAATCGTGCGTAGGCCTGGCGTAATAATAAACCTTATAAAGAATAAACCGAAAATAATACACAAAAAATATTTGGCGTTAAAAGTTCAGTTAAAAAATCACGAAAGAAAGAAAACTCGTTATGCACTTTAATGTTGTTTTTGCAGATTCAGTTACCACATGTCACTCTAATACACTGAGACAAGAATTTTCATCGAGATTATAAACGGTCAGTCATCAAAACACTCCTGATGATTAATTTGTATTTAAAATCAAGAACAGTGACTCATGAAGGACTCTTGATGATTTTACCTTTCATTTTATATATACACAGTGTGTGTGTGTGTATATATATATATATATATATATATATATATATATATGATACACACAGACCGTGCATGGAACAAGGAACTCTTCTGGGATAATTAAATCCACTATAGTCCGAATAAGTAATGGTAAATGACAAATACCATAGTTTTCTTTTTCATGATGCAAGCCCAACGTGGGCAACGGGTCTCTCGCAAAGAGGTCCCATAAATATAGGTTCCCTCACCAGCTAGCTATCTGCAAAGCAGACAGGATCCAGCTTTGGGACATGGATCTAGGGTTTAAAGCAGCCTAGCCCCACTAAAGCTGTATCCTGTCTGCTTTGCAGATAGCTGGTGAGGGAAGCTATATTTATGGGACCTCTTTGCGAGAGACCCGTTGCCCACGTCGGGCTTGCATCATGAAAAAGAAAAACTATGGTATTTGTCATTTACCATTACTTATTCGGACTATAGTGGATTTAATTATCCAGAAGAGTTCCTTGTTCCATGCACGGTCTGTGTGTATCATAAAAAACTCAGGGAACCATTCTGAGTTCATTCCCATCATGAAACGGACATGTTATGTGCCTTGAAAGTGGACGCTCAATTCTGCCAGTTAAGGTTTAAGTTTTGGTTTTGGCTAAAAATATAATAGTTACCCCTTTTTCTTTGATTTATTCAATCCGACGTGAATGCAACGAGTCTTTTACTTATATTGAGGTTCTAAATGTAGTGGGGCTAGGCTGCTTTAAACCCTAGATCCATGTCCCAAAGCTGGATCCTGTCTGCTTTGCAGATAGCTGGTGAGGGAAGCTATATTTATGGGACCTCTTTGCGAGAGACCCGTTGCCCACGTCGGGCTTGCATCATGAAAAAGAAAAACTATGGTATTTGTCATTTACCATTACTTATTCGGACTATAGTGGATTTAATTATCCCAGAAGAGTTCCTTGTTCCATGCACGGTCTGTGTGTATCATATAAAAACTCAGGGAACCATTCTGAGTTCATTCCCATATATATATATATATATATATATATTAATATATATATATATCAACAGAAACAGTATACCTATTAAAATATACATACTGAAACCAATGCAAAACAATATATATACAAAACTCTCGTAGTATGTCTTACTATCTTATGGGCGAGTGGGTAAGGTGGCGGCCTGTAAAATTCGAATGTTCCGTACCATTAATCCGACTTTCACCGAAGTAAGATAAATTTATTTCTAATGTATTTGATTTTAAAACTTAAGTTGCTGTTATTATATTGGGTACTTTTGCATTATCCTCCCAACACTAATTTTTTTTTTATAACGGCTAACGCCTGCGGCGGGCTGTTTTTACCGTAACCTAACCTAACCTAACCTAATACCAATACTAATTTTTTTTATAATGGAAGTAAAATAAAGTACCATAACCAGTGGTGTAGTGCTAAATAAGAAGTGAGGGAACGCATTTTGAAAGTGTTACTCAGATGCGGGGGGGACAATGGCGAGCGCGGCGAGCCCATACAGCTGGGGGTCCGGGGGCACTGTAAGCCCCCCGGGAAATCTTTTGAAATCTGACCAATTTCAGGGATATTTTGAGGTCATATGCACTGGATATAGGATATATTCCAAGGTTGAAGATGCAGTATTTCCAGTGTCATTAGATATACGACATCCAGTACGATCAATAAAAATAGCTAACAACTGGAATGATTAACTAAAAAAAGTTAACAACTGGTACGCCGTGGTGACTGTTCACCAGATCTTTATAGGCTACCATTGCCTCAGTCGAAGCTAAAAGAAATGAAACAGTTAATGATTCTTTCTCATATTTCTTCTAGGGGTGGGAATTAAAATTTCATGACGTTAGAGATTGTAAGTTCGGATTTATTTGAAATAGTGAGGGAACGCCGTTCCGTCTACCAAAAAAGTAAGGGAACGCCGTTCCCACGCGTTCCCACAGCACTACACCACTGACCATAACCAAAACCAAACCAACATTATATAAAAAAATTAGTGTTGGGAGGATAATGCAAAAGAACCTTATATTGTTCCTGATTAACATAACGTTGATATGCATGTAATTACGCATGGTTGATGAAAATATACTGAAATAATATTTAATTAACATTTCTTCCAATAGATGGCGTCACCCACTTCGATTAAATTATTCTCAAGGAATCACTTCCCCACAAAGTATTTCATCAAGCATCGAAGACTGATGAAAATACTGCCGTTACCTGAGGGAACTTGTTCAATGAAAGAATTTCTCACATTCTGATGAAAATTCTAGTCTCAGTGTACATGCTAAATGTTGTTGCGAGATTTTTTTTTTTTTTTAACTTTAAATTTTTTCTGCCAATTTTTTTTTGTCCTGTTTTTATAGGGTTTATTATTATGCACACAAAAAAGATTTGCCTTTAGCATTACGCAATTTCAAATATATATATATATATTATACGACTTTTGTTCTACAAGTACTTACATTTATTTCGGAGTCTTTTTCCATTATAAGTTTGCACTGCTTCCCACTTCGTTTGGCGTTTCCTAAATCATTTTCGTCTACAGCTTTACTCTGAGGTATCCTGAAGAGCGCTCCATTTTTTATTTTAACTTTTACGTCTCTCCAGAGGTCCCGAGAAGAGCAGTGTTCAGAACTTCTTTCGTCAGCATCTCCCACGGTGAAGGAAAGTTCCGGAATCCTTCCTTTTAAATCCAGTGGGTTAGCTTCGAAAGATATTGAACGATGTCTCTGCTGGAACTGGACTCTTTCGCCGGCTTATCATTACTGATTACTGTTTTATCCATGGTTTTGACTAACTTTGGAAATGTATCGTACATCTGATAATTATCAGTCGAGGGCGGTATTACGTCTTTTCCTAAACGACAACTGAATGATGATAAATTTTTTGAAAACAGTGGACTCTTTAATTCAGAATTTTCATCTGTGTCAAGCATACTTTCATTCTTTATATTGTTTATAGGTATACTTACATAATTTGTATTTATATGAAATTTGGATTGGTAGGACGAACATTTATTAAGTTATCAGGACGAGTATTTAATGTAGAATTTAATGATGAATTTTGACGGCTTTTTAACTCGTCTGTCTGCAAAATCACATCAGAAAGTATGCTTTCATTATCACTTTCTTTTGAGAAATTCCATGCGTGAACTCGGGAACATTTATTGTTTGTATGGGTACTCTTTTTTCAAGTTGAGGCGGATGTTTCTCACCATCTTTACCATCCACCCGAAATAGTTTTGAATTATTAAGTTTAGCATTTCTGAACCTTCTGGTTTTCGAATCTTTTGCTGACAGTTTGTGAAGATCGAACGAATCGTGTGTATCTAAATCATTAATGCTTAATGGACCTGAATCTGATTGGCGCTTTGGCAGTTCATCGTTCCACTTAGTAATCCTCCCATTGTTATCTAAATCTACTTCTAGTATATCGTAACCAGTTCTGACTGGAGGCTCTCTAGAGTATAGAAATTCATTCTGATCTTCCTTATCTGGGTCAGTAACGTTTTTATTTAAGCCATTTCGTAAGTATAAACTTCCTGAAAATTCCAGACCGTCCTTGGAATTCAAATGTTGGGTTTTATGCGATCTTCATCTTCATCATCATGTTCCATTCTTTTTAAAATGGCTGATTAAAACCAACGCATTGATATTCAGTACATATTTGCAGGAACATAGACAGTAAACCATTAAGAATACTTCTTTACGAACAATACTTTTGTAATGAGATACTGAATAGTACTCTAAAAAGGAAACAATTGCATAAGACAACTTTAAAGCCCACATCGATATTTTGCCCATCCTGTAAAGGAGAAAAAGATTGTTAAAAGTAAATATTTTGCAATCTAAAATATAAATTTTTCTTTGTTCATGATAACACAAAGGATCCATGGAAAAAGAGACCGTCACTTGCCAAACAACAACCAGTAAAGTTACAAAAAGCTCTGCTATACAATATACCTTTTTGTAAGCTCTCTCTCTCTCTCTCTCTCTCTCTCTCTCTCTCTCTCTCATATATATATATGGGATGAATTTCACAATTAGATAGTGAAATGAATAAATGATACAAACCTACAAGGATAAAGGAAAAGCGATTCCAAGGTCTTTCATGTATTCAACTTCAACTTCTTCATTCCCTAAAGAGATGTACTGTTGAATACACGAAAGACCTTGGAATCGCTTTTCCTCTTTCCTTAGGAGTTTACATCATATATATATATATTGTTTTGTGTGTGTGTGTGTGTGTGTGTGTACGTGTGTAATTAATGTGTGCGGTTCTGTAATTAATGTGTGTGTGGGTGAGTGGGTGTGTAATTAAACAACATCGACGTTGTTAAATTGTTAATAAGTTAAAGTCACATATAAAGAAAAAGAAATAAAAGTGTTTGTATTCTTTAATTAACTAATATAATCGTAATTAGCGAAAAGGGAGATGATGTACGCTGAAAAGTCGATAAAGATACTTTTGGTTCATTTTCTAAGCACGATTTGTCGCAGTAATAAAATCCTCATTCTGTCAACGTTTCATTCTTAGCATATTAATAATACAGTAATACAAATCAGTGGGGAGAGCCAGAAACTGGCACGGTGCTCAGGCCAACTAATGCGGCCCATTGCGCTAGCTCCTGAATTATTATTATTATTATTACCGGCACCATCGGGAGTCGAACTCTTGACCTCAGTGTCTTCATTTTCCTTCCCCAGCTCAGCTACGGACGCTGGCTCTCGGTATATTAACTTCAGATTGCTAAAATATTTAGTTCGTTTTCCAGAATAATGAAATTATTGATTCGTAATTTCAAATTTCATTGAAGATGCCTTTAAAATGTATCATTTTATGATTGCATACTGAAATTGCTATTCAATTGTTACCGAATTGAATATACAGGGGTGTACATAAAGTCAGGATCTATTTTTGTGAAGCACTTGGAAATTATATGGAATTCAATCATAAAATGATAAAGTGGTAACATTTATTAAATAATTAAGAGTAGGATTCGACGTGACGCCCATCAGTATCCCTGCACAGCTCAAATCGTTCCGCAGCATTTCTAAACACATTCTGGAGCATTTGCGGGGGTTATGTTATCTGCAGCAGTTCGTATACGTGTAAGTTTTCAAGACTCGTAATCTTCGTCTGATAGACGTGCGATTTGATAAAGCCCCATGCAAAGAAATCTAAAGGGGTTAAATCTGGTGATCTCGCTGGCCAAGGTCTGTTGCTTCCGCGTCCGATCCAGCGATTTGGAAAACGTCCATTTAGATAATCCTGAACAATTTTGGCATAGTGACAAGGAGCACCATCATGTTGATAGACGACGGTACTAACAATCCTATCCCCGTCGTCTATCAACATGATGGTGCTCCTTGTCACTATGCCAAAATTGTTCAGGATTATCTAAATGGACGTTTTCCAAATCGCTGGATCGGACGCGGAAGCAACCAAAGACCTTGGCCAGCGAGATCACCAGATTTAACCCCTTTAGATTTCTTTGCATGGGGCTTTATCAAATCGCACGTCTATCAGACGAAGATTACGAGTCTTGAAAACTTACGTACACGTATACGAACTGCTGCAGATAACATAACCCCGCAAATGCTCCAGAATGTGTTTAGAAATGCTGCGGAACGATTTGAGATGTGCAGGGATGCAGAGCCAGATTAAACTTTGATCTGCCCGTAACTCGATACAGTTTTGCCGGTGTATCTAACTTTGCGAGGCGGTCTTGGGAGAAGCCAGGAGATTAATGGCTACATGGTCTAAATTAATGGGTTAGGTTAAAAAATACCATGAGTCATCCACGCATTATGACGTCAGTATGTAACCTAACACCTTATCCCACCACCAGAAGCAGCAGCAAATCGCGTTAGGTAATACTAGACGCGATTTGCTTCAGTTGGGGAATTAAAAATAGAATATGACTCATCATGGAAAAATGAAAAATTTGAAATTTTTGTTTTATTTCTTTATTGTTTTATACCATACAGCTTAACATAAAATACAATTCGATTAACATTTGTAAATGCATACTCATTTTTTTGAGATCCGTCAGGTGTATATTTACCAACATAAATACGACCTAATGGTTTAGATAAATCATTCGTTGATATCTTAATTAAAGTATTAGGGAATTGGGCAGTAACCTGTTCACCTAATTCACACACCTGCTTAAGTCTACGATACATTCTAAACTCTTTAAAAGGTGAGTACCACTTTGTTCTTGGATGATGCATTACTTGCTCTGCACTATGAGTGGAGTCAAGATTAGGTTCAAACAAAACACAATGTGGAACAATTAAATATGGAGATGGTGATATCCCTACATTAGGTCCCTCTATCCTTTCCCTACCCTCCTTCTTACGACTTAATGAATCTTCACAATTAATAACATATCCAGACATATTCAGTTCTGGAATACTATGAAATGATACACCTGTTACTTGATAATAATTAAATTTTAAAATGGTAGATTTAGCCTCATTAGTTAAAAGATCCAAACACAAGGTATAATATCCATCTGCATTAACATCAAAAGTATTTTTAGACAAATAAACAAATTTCATTGAAGCTTTAAATATCTTCTCCTTTGAACGCCTTCTAACAATCGTTCGAGGAAAAGTCCGAACAAACTTCCTTCTTCGATTATGATGACGAAAGTAACCACGACGATACATCTTGAACAGTAATTAATACACGTCAATCGGAAGCAATAGCAATGAAGAGAATGAAGTTTAAACAATTTGTGGGTCTATTTATAGATTCTGTTTACGTCATGTTATGACAAGAATCCTATCCCCTTAGAATCCACCAGATGGAACCCTTGTCACTATGCCAAAATTGTTCAGGATTATCTAAATGGACGTTTTCCAAATCGCTGGATCGGACGCGGAAGCAACCAAAGACCTTGGCCAGCGAGATCACCAGATTTAACCCCTTTAGATTTCTTTGCATGGGGCTTTATCAAATCGCACGTCTATCAGACGAAGATTACGAGTCTTGAAAACTTACGTACACGTATACGAACTGCTGCAGATAACATAACCCCGCAAATGCTCCAGAATGTGTTTAGAAATGCTGCGGAACGATTGAGATGTGCAGGGATGCAGAGCCAGATTAAACTTTGATCTGCCCGTAACTCGATACAGTTTTGCCGGTGTATCTAACTTTGCGAGGCGGTCTTGGGAGAAGCCAGGAGATTAATGGCTACATGGTCTAAATTAATGGGTTAGGTTAAAAAATACCATGAGTCATCCACGCATTATGACGTCAGTATGTAACCTAACACCTTATCCCACCACCAGAAGCAGCAGCAAATCGCGTTAGGTAATACTAGACGCGATTTGCTTCAGTTGGGGAATTAAAAATAGAATATGACTCATCATGGAAAAATGAAAAATTTGAAATTTTTGTTTTATTTCTTTATTGTTTTATACCATACAGCTTAACATAAAATACAATTCGATTAACATTTGTAAATGCATACTCATTTTTTTGAGATCCGTCAGGTGTATATTTACCAACATAAATACGACCTAATGGTTTAGATAAATCATTCGTTGATATCTTAATTAAAGTATTAGGGAATTGGGCAGTAACCTGTTCACCTAATTCACACACCTGCTTAAGTCTACGATACATTCTAAACTCTTTAAAAGGTGAGTACCACTTTGTTCTTGGATGATGCATTACTTGCTCTGCACTATGAGTGGAGTCAAGATTAGGTTCAAACAAAACACAATGTGGAACAATTAAATATGGAGATGGTGATATCCCTACATTAGGTCCCTCTATCCTTTCCCTACCCTCCTTCTTACGACTTAATGAATCTTCACAATTAATAACATATCCAGACATATTCAGTTCTGGAATACTATGAAATGATACACCTGTTACTTGATAATAATTAAATTTTAAAATGGTAGATTTAGCCTCATTAGTTAAAAGATCCAAACACAAGGTATAATATCCATCTGCATTAACATCAAAAGTATTTTTAGACAAATAAACAAATTTCATTGAAGCTTTAAATATCTTCTCCTTTGAACGCCTTCTAACAATCGTTCGAGGAAAAGTCCGAACAAACTTCCTTCTTCGATTATGATGACGAAAGTAACCACGACGATACATCTTGAACAGTAATTAATACACGTCAATCGGAAGCAATAGCAATGAAGAGAATGAAGTTTAAACAATTTGTGGGTCTATTTATAGATTCTGTTTACGTCATGTTATGACAAGAATCCTATCCCCTTAGAATCCACCAGATGGAACCCTTGTCACTATGCCAAAATTGTTCAGGATTATCTAAATGGACGTTTTCCAAATCGCTGGATCGGACGCGGAAGCAACCAAAGACCTTGGCCAGCGAGATCACCAGATTTAACCCCTTTAGATTTCTTTGCATGGGCTTTATCAAATCGCACGTCTATCAGACGAAGATTACGAGTCTTGAAAACTTACGTACACGTATACGAACTGCTGCAGATAACATAACCCCGCAAATGCTCCAGAATGTGTTTAGAAATGCTGCGGAACGATTTGAGCTGTGCAGGGATACTGATGGGCGTCACGTCGAATCCTACTCTTAATTATTTAATAAATGTTACCACTTTATCATTTTATGATTGAATTCCATATAATTTCCAAGTGCTTCACAAAAATAGATCCTGACTTTATGTACACCCTGTATTAAATTACTTTAATATTAGTTCAGAAAACGAAGTATTTTTTAATAAGTACTTACATTACATTACCCAACCTCTCATTTCCTGATACTTGGGTGGGCTCCCTCATGATCCCCTGACTGGGATTGCCACAAGACACATGCTGCAACCGTCTCCTTCTATATCCAAATTTCACTTCCCCGCGACGATCATGCACACATCCTATCCACATCTCTCTCTCTCTCTCTCTCTCTCTCTCTCTCTTTCTCTCTCTCTCTCTCTCTCTCACACACACACACACACACACACACACACACACACACACACACACATATTCACTCGCTTCTCATTGCCCTGTCACTCATTACCTTGTTTAGAAACAACTTTCACTTTCACACCATCATTTCACCTTTTACACGATCTTTCTCTCATATGCCTATCCTGCCACTCTGCCAACCATACGCTCCTAAACCATTCTTTCCACGTGACCAAAACTCTTCATCAAACTCTCATCAATTCTCTCTTCCAAGGAACCGATCACGGCACACCGCCTTGCCTCCTTTCCTATTTTATTAATTCTCCTTACTCCCACCACACATTTCAGATTATCCATTTCTGGATAACTGCTCTCAACTGCTCTCATCCTAGTTTTCTCAGGTACGCCTGATACCATAGTCTCACTCACATACATTCTCAAACAACTATTTTTTCCTTATCAATGCTCTCGCAGCCCTATATACTTTTCTTCCTGTTTGAATTTTCTTATTCACTTCATTTTCACATGCACCATTCTTGTTTACCAGACTTCCCAAATACCTACAATCATTCACCACCCTTAAAATCATCTCATCATCAACTATTTCACACCCGTATTACCTTCTTTTTCACGCACTTTCACGTTATATTTATCTTCAATCACACTTAATAGCCGCTTTTTAAAAACATCCAAATACATACCAACTCATACATAGCTTGCACTGCACGTGAGTCACATAACTCTTTCAACAAACCTTTTAAAAGGTAAATTATTCTCTCAGAATGTCTATCATTTGTTCTATACCAGATATACTTATGCATTCCCATATATTACAAAAGATGTATTCGTTACACACAGTTTTCTCTTACTGCATAACTCTTTCAGCCTACACCCATTATCATTCACTTCTGGTACACTTGCTTCCCAACACCTCATCCTCTGGACCCATACCAACTTTCCCATTTATGTCTCTTATCAAGTTATCACAAACATTTTATAACATTCAGGCACCCTTCCGATCACATTATCAAGCTCTCTCCGGAAGCCTTCTTTCTCATCCTCACATTTATCACACGGCGCATATCCAACTACTACTGCCACTTTCATTCTCACAAACTAAATTTCACACTCACAATCCGGGAGCTGACACATCGCTTCATACCATAGCATCACTCATCAACAGTCTCACACATTCTTTTCCTCTCACACCACTTCTCTCTTCTGTTCATTGTCTATCTCCTTTACATTCCACACATACAAACGCAACTGTTGTTTGCAGTTACATATTGCCAGGCAGGAATGGGCTATTGTTGCCCTTCGTGGGGAGAAAGAAAGAAGGATGGATCCCCAACCCAATCCTTCTTCTCCTGATACATTTTGAAATTATTTATTTTAGATACTAACTGCATTTAATACATAAAAACTTTACTCTGTAAATAACAAGCATGTAAAAAAACAACATTTAATAGTCATTTTATGTAAAATGTTCAAAATGTCCATAATTTATATGCAAACATGCAGCGCAACGTCCCAAACAAGATCAGCACACAGTAGTGTTCACGTTAGTTGAGATTTTGCGTACTTCCCAAACAATCGCTTCCTGTGAGTGCTGCACATTTTGAAGGTTAGTACCATACACTTTGTCTTTCAGGTATCCCTACAGATAGAAGTCCAGAAGTGTAAAACCAGGTGACAGTGAAGGATATGCAGTAGTGGTTCCACGACGACCTACCCACAACCCGGGAAACTCTGTATCAAGAAAACCCTCATGTTTGCGTGTAAGTGGTGGACATCTCGAACATTTAACATAAAATGACTATGTGCAATTAGTATCCAAAATAAATAATTTCAAAGTGTGTTTGCATTATTTTGAATCACCATATATATATATATATATATATATATATATATATATATGAGAGAGAGAGAGAGAGAGAGACAAAGAGTGAGAGATATTTATTTATAGGTTAAAGGTAAATTGTCAGCAGGTTTAGGAAACATGCTAACAGAGTAAGAATTTGATAAGGTATATGATGTTATAACTTTGGTTAATCTTAGGTTTGCTTCCGCCCGAATTGTTCATTTTGACGAAGGTCAAGCTTGTCACTCCACCTTAGACCTACAGTTTAACGTGGAATCCGAACCACGCCCCACCAGCAGCCCAGCGTCTTAACCACTAAGCTACCCAGGGTACCCATTATCTACCAACCAATTTCTTTTTTTTATTGTGTGGAAAGATGAACAGCTGGGTTTTGCTGTGCGCCGCCTGCCGTCACCAGGTGTCGATCCCGTAGCCGATGGATTCGTAATCAGCGACGCTAACCATTACAAAACCGAGACACATTAGTTAGTATTCTAATTGCACTGGTCGACAAAATCGAACTTTTTTCTCTCATCAAAGCTGTATACACACTTTTCTAGATCGGTTATGTACGCCGATTCCAAATCTGTTTCCGGTTTTCCTCTAGGACAGGGGTGGGGAACCTTTTTTCATGGGAAGGCCGCATTTCATTTAACCAAGACCCTATTAGGCCGCATGCTGAGAATTTAACATATACAGTACAACAAAATGTCATATTTTAGTCTACAATCTACATATTTATTAATTTTAAATCAAACTTGATAATACGTGAGGGCTTTTATAATAAATAAAAAATTCAGCAAGTGCACATTTATTTTTGTGGGGAATAATTAACAATATAACTAATATTAAGTGAAAAAGTGATAAACCATTTAATGACTTTTTTGTGACTGCTTATTGCGGGACAGGAGTCGTACATTTGGTTCCAATATCGTTGACCGTAGTTTTAGTTGGTCCTCCAGGTGAATATTTGTTAACCTTGTCTGAATCTAAAGGGGCTACAACTTCAACAATGCATTCTTTTATGATTTCCACATCACTATATGGCTTACCTCTTTTTCCAAGTATATTTGCTACTTTATAAGTTGCTTCAGTAATTTCAGTCCCTAGGCCTGACATTGTTTTAAATACTTGCTGTTGTTGCTGCTTTTGAAGTTTCATCTTCGTAAGTGCAAACTTTCGGGGTTCTTCTTCCAATATAGCATACTTGTGGTTCTTATGAGTTGCATAATGCTTATATGCATTGTGTTTCTTCACTGTTGCAATTATGGCGTTGCAGAGCAAACACATCATTTTATCTTTCTCAACAACTATGAAATACTGCAATTCCCATTCTTCATGGAATATTCTGTTCTCTTCCTTTAATTTTCTTTTCACAGTTTTTGACATGATTGGGGTACCAGAAGATTTTTAAATAAAATGGTACACGAATTGATCAAAGATTTACAGTTTTAAAGGAAACAAGTGTGTGTGTCACTATCGGAGAATCGTCAGTAACTGTCATCCAGTCGAGTTGATCTTTGATAGGTAAGGGCGTAAGCCGTAAGGCAACTCTGCCAGTTTTAACTGGCAACGTTGCCATATTTCCTATTGTTCAAGCCATAAAGAAGGCTTGTATATGTAAGAAGCAGTGAAGCTGAAACCATGATCTAATGAAATAGCCTAAAGCCCTAAAGGGGTATCAGTGAATCCATTATCGTACGGTATGAATTCTGAATGTCAAATAGGCAGAAGGCCGCAACTAGTACCCCAAAAGGCCGCAGGTTCCCCACCCCTGCTCTAAGACATCCAATTATCGAAATATGACTGGTGTTAATTTCAGCACAATTTATTGTAAAAGTACAACTTTATTCCTAAAAAGAAATGTACACCAACCAAAAGACGTTGCGAGTACAACATCCAGCAGTAGTCTGCATACTTTCGTTCCAGAAATCTTGGTAGCGATTTTCCATTGACTGGATGTCTTGATGGAAGCGTTCCCCCTGTTCGTCACTCACAGCGCCAAGGTTTTCGGGAAAGATATCTAGATACGAATGTAAAAAATGTATTTTCAAGGACATGCGACAGCCCATTTCTTGATATGCATCAAGCAGTTTCTGAACTCCATCTTTGTATGCGGGAGACTTGTGGTTACCCAAGAAGTTTCCACAAGTCCATTTGAAAGCCTGTCATGCTTTTATTTCCAAGGCATTGAGGCTTTCTTCAAAGCCTTCATCCTGCAGAACCTCCCTCATTTGGGGCCCCACAAAGATTCCCTCCTTCAATTTCACGGCACTGATGTTTGAAAATTTCTCAACAAGGTATCGAAACCCGCTCGAATTCGCCTTACCCATCTCTTTCACAAATTTTTTCATTAAGCCGAGCTTAATGTGGAGAGGTGGCAGGAAAATCTTTGGATGTAATGATCCGCGGTAGCACGGCTGTCACATATGCATAGGAAACAACAGTATTTCGTGAACCCTCCTTGCATGTCCATAACATACCAATGACTTTGAGATCACCACAGATATTCCATTGATGAGTGCTATATTGGATTGCTTCGAGTAGTATATTCATGTTATCGTACGTCTCCTTTAGATGAACGGAGTGGGCGATCGGGATGGACGGCTTTAAGTTCCCGTTATGCAGGAGAACCGCTTTCAAGGTCCCGCATCTCCGCCAACCGCACCTTCGTCAGATTCCCTTTCGTCTTCTAAAGAATCGCGTCCATGCTGTGGAGGTACCGGAATCGGCATCGTGTCATCGTGAGGGATCGGTTTGATCGTGGAGTACGTTCGGATAAACGATATTATGCTTGTTCTTCACGGAGAATCCAGTTATGTTAACATTGCAAAAGTAACAATCGCCATGATGGTCTCTCGGCTCCCTCCATATCATGGGTATAGCGAAGAGCATCGACTTTTAATTTTACTCAACCAGTCACGTAATCCATTCAAACAAGCAGTACAGATAGCATGTGGCGCCCACGCCTTATCTCGGTCGCCTAGTGGACAGCCGAATAATAACTGGTAAGTTTTCCGAAGATCCATCGTGATTGTACGCCGTTGTGATTTAGTCGCGAACGAGGAAGAGAAATAACGAACAAATGAAAAATGAGGTGAACCGCCCGGGAATCGAACCAAGGATCTTCCGATTGCCGGTCAGATGCGCTATCCATTACACCACGGGCCTCGATCAGTCATAAGTCGAAATTCTCCTACATAGGGCAGAAACCAATGCCCTGAGAGGGCACCCTCGCAAATCGTGAATATGTACATTTAACTGCAATGACCACGCAGTATATTAATGTATAGAAACGACGTAAGTATAGAGGAGCGTTCTGCACACGAGGAAGAGAAAAACGAACAAATGAAAAATGAGGTGAACCGCCCGGGAATCGAACCCAGGATCTTCCGATTGCCGTTATTTCTCTTCCTCGTGTGCAGAACGCTCCTCTATACTTACGTCGTTTCTATACATTAATATACTGCGTGGTCATTGCAGTTAAATGTACATATTCACGATTTGCGAGGGTGCCCTCTCAGGGCATTGGTTTCTGCCCTATGCAGGAGAATTTCGACTTATGACTGATCGAGGCCCGTGGTGTAATGGATAGCGCATCTGACCGGCAATCGGAAGATCCTGGGTTCGATTCCCGGGGGGTTCACCTCATTTTTCATTTGTTCGTTATTTCTCTTCCTCGTGTGCAGAACGCTCCTCTATACTTACGTCGTTTCTATATATATATATATATATATATATATATATATATATTACTTCACGCCTATATAATAATAATAATAATAATAATAATCATAATAATAATAATAATCAGTAAGGAGGGCCACAAACTAGCTTTAGTGCTCAGGCCAGAATATGGTCCATCGCAGTAACTCCTAGATTATTATCACTGCCCAACATCAATTTTGCTGATTTAATTCTAACACCTGTTTTTAGGTAACTTTGGTGTGCTGATTTCAAAAATCACCTTAGTTTTTGCCTATCACGTCAGGTTTTCGAGCAATCAAATACGGATATTTTGGAGATATCGCATTTTGGCAGGGTGATGCCCAATTTTTTTCCTTTTCAAAAAATAAGTTTTTACATACTCCGAATCAGCATGGAAAAGTAAACAATTGTGCAGGGAGTGAACTTTAATATACAATGGTAATATTGACACATAAAGTGATTAAAAGTGTTTAAATAAGCAAAAAATGAATCCATATTAAAGCAAGCACGGGACCAGTTTTCTTAACATTGTCTTTTTCTTGTTTTCTTACTTTTCAGTGCTGATAAATTTTCTCTTATAGGACTTCCTAGAATGAGAGATGTCAAGACAATCTCTTTGCAGGCTCCAACAGTAGTCAGCCATCATATGGGTATCCCATCTTCCTTGGTATCGTTCTTCCATCACTTTGATGTCTTAGTGGAACCTTTCCCCTTGCTCTTCACTAACATCACCAAGATTTTCTGGAAATTTATCCAGATGACTGTTGAGATAGTGAACTTTAATGCTCATGTTGCAACCCAACTGCTGAAAGTTTACAAGTAAATCCTTTACAAGATCTTTATAATTTTCAGACTTTTTTTTCCTAGGAAGTTCTTAACTACTGCCACAAAAGCATTCCAAGCTCTTGCCTCCGTTTCGGTCATTGAGTTACTGAACTGCGGATCTTTCATCAGTTTTCTTATCTGGGGACCATCGAATATACCAGCTTTAAGCTTCTCATCACTAAGACCTGGAAAGGCTGCACATATGTAATTAAAGCAATCACCTTCTTTATTCAAAGCTTTTACAAACTGCTTCATAAGCCCAAGTTTGATGTGGAGTGGTGGAAAAATGATTTTTTTCTCGATCCACCAATGGCTCGTTTACAATATTTTTATCTTCTACATTTAAATTTTGCCTTAGTGGCCACTTTTCCTTTACCCAATGTTCAGCTTTGGCGCGACTATCCCATAAGCACAAGAAACATGGATACTTTGTGTAGCCACTTTGTTGGCCAAGAAGAAAGTTGACCATTTTCAGGTCAACACAAATCACCCATTTATGAACATCATATTTTAGCATCTCCAGCACTATTTTTATGTTTTCATATTCTTCTTTTAGATGCACTGAATGACCAATAGGAATCGCGCCATATTCATTCCCATTGTGAAGCAAGACACACTTTAAACTTCTTTTTGAACTGTCTATAAACAATCTCCACTCATTGGGGCTATAGTGGGTTACACCCATTGCATTCAAAAGTCCTTCTGCATTCAAAAGTCCATTATGGCAGTAAACCAAATCCTTCTCTGCACCAAAATATTGCAACAATTCTCTTTCCCTATTGCGATAAGATGTTATTTTTGTCCCAGGATGAAGTAGATTTTTCTCGTGCAATCTTGAAGCTAATAATTCTGATGACTCTTTTGAAAGGCTGAGATCACGAATTAAATCATTCAACTCAAGTTGATTAAATCGCTGAGGTGTCGTTGATGAAGAAGGCTGTTCAAAATCATCATCAGTGATATCACGTTCGATCTCATCAGGTAATTCCATATCTTCATCATCTTCTGTGAGTGTTGGAAGGTCCGTGAAAATTGGAACAGGAATTTCATCTGAGTGAAAAACTGGTCTGATTGCTGAATCTAGGTTAGGATACTTTAGATGGTGTTTATTCTTTGCGTTGAAGCCAGAAGTCTTCACAAGGCAAAAGTAGCACTCATCTGAATGATTTTTGGGCTCTCGCCATACCATAGGAATGCCAAACTTCAAACCTTTTCTGTTTCCATTTGTCCATTGTCGTAAATGTTCCACACAAGTTTTGCAAACAGTGTGAGGAGCCCACAACTTATCCTGATCTCCAAGTTTAACTTTAAAATAGGCCAGGTATGCCTTTTTTACGAAATCAGTAATGTTCATCCTCTGCTTTAGTAAAGTAAAGCATCCACAAATGTAGCAGAAAACATCTGGGCTGTTTGAACACTTTCTTCGAACAGCAGACATGATGATGATGATGAGCTGCAACGCACCCTTCACACACCACTGATCGCAAATAACTGCCGCAGTATTGGATGATGATTTGGATCACTGAATGCTGCCCACATGTAACTCTGTGCCGCTCCCAATCATGTGGCGAACAGGCGATGACGTCACACACTTTGCAGCTGTATCCAACCAGGACAGACTGACGTCACCAGCGGAACCGGCTGCTCTCACTCCGCCAATGGGAAATCTCTCTCAGATCATGACGTCACGCTCACACCTGGGGAAATCACAGATACCCAAGATTTTAATATGTTGTACATGACCTTTAGATTTAATGCACAGATTTGCGTATTCCACAGATAAAATTTTAACAGCAAAACAGCTGTTAACAGGTCTCAAAAATCATCAATTTTGATAAGCGCCCTTCATGGATCACCCAAAATAGGCATATTGCATTGCACGAAAACCTGATGTGATGGACAAAATCTAAGGTGATTTTTTAAATCAGCACATCAATATTATCCAGAAACAGGTCTTAGAATTAAATCAGCAGTAAAAAAATTTTTTTTTTGGGCAGTGTTATTACAGGCACCAGCGGAAGTCGAACCCCGGACCTCAGTGCCTTTACTTCGCTTACAGCAGCGGGAAACGGTGTTATTCACTGAGCTAAGGGTGATAGCAATATTTTTGTCTTAACTGGAAAATATTTTATGCGTCTCAAACACCTAAAAAAATATTTTAAAATGTTTACAGAACATTTCCACTTCAGAAGACAAAAAAAAAAAAAAAAAAAATTCACAGCGCAATCGTGAAATTTGCACACAGACCAAATTATATATTTTTGTGTACCAAAATTTAATTTATACACACTTTTTTTAAAAAAATTAAAGAGAATTCCATTTGTTGGTTTACGTCGTCGTCGGCCTAGGCAAGCTACGGCTTGGGACCGTAGCGCATCTATCCGGTATAGGTTAACCTGGATGATGTAGCCATAAGCACTGCCGCTAGTTAAGTGCCAACCAGTGATTATCTCACTAGCCGTATTGAGTCCGTTAGGCGAAACTGCGACAGTACCAAAGGTGGAAAATATAACCTTTGGTTTTCTATTATTTATTTACAAAATGGACATGGTATTAGATTAAAATAAATATTTGAATATAAATAATTAACTGACAATTGTGATATATAATTAATTATGTTTACATACAATAAAATAATATAGTATACATAAAATTAGTATTAATGTGGTTCACAATTGAATTATAATGGGTAACTAATTTAAAATGAATTTATACTATTCCGAAATTCAAGACGGTAAAATTAACATTTAACTTGAAACTAAAATAAGAGTATTCACTACACACTCCCCCACCAGAGAGGAAGTTCAAAGAGTTCCGAACGACACAGATTTCCGCTGGACCTTTTTGGTAGCTACATGTACCTCGCTTAAGGTTGATTCCAAAAACGCAGGCTTAAGACGATCGATAGAAACCTTGTCGACCTTGGAACCGCGCTGGATGAGGAATGATTTGCGCGTACTCGGAGAACTTCATAGGGTCCGTCATATGGACATTGGAGAGGCCGTTTTGGGACAGGTACACGAACGAAAACGTGGGTGCAAGACTGGAGGGCTGGGGAAATAAAGATGTTCTGTTGGCTAGTCAATCGAGGGGGAACAGGCTGAAGGGACTGCATGTGAGAGGAAAGTGTTTGAGCGAATTCCGTAGGACACATGACTTATCCCCTGCAGTGAAGTAGCCACCTGGTAGCCGCAGTGTTGTTCCATAGACTAGTTCAGCCGCTGTAGTCTTCAGATCACTCTTAAATGCAGAGCGAATACCAAGCAACACGAGTGGAAGCTTATCCATCCAATGGGAGTCTTCGTGACACATAAGGGATGACTTCAGCTGGCGATGGAAGCGTTCGACGAGGCCGTTAGCTTGCGGATGATACGCACAGGTATGCGCATGTACTGTACCCAACAAGCTGGTAAACTTCTTCCAAAGCGAAGACTCAAATTGGCGACCTTGGTCAGTGATGACTTTTGTCGGCAATCCAAATCTTGATACCCATCCATGAAGAAAGGCTCTTGCAACAGTGTCCGCTGGATATCAGGAAGTGGGATGGCTTCAGGCCATCTGGAAAAGCGGTCGAGACAGGTGAGCAGATAACGTTGGCCTTGAATCACTGGAAGAGGGCCAACAATGTCTACATGAATTACCTCAAATCGCTGGGATGGGGGCGGAAATGCGTCAAAGGGGGACCTGGTGTGCCTTTGGACTTTGGCACGCTGGCAGGCAAGGCACGTTTTGGTCCAATGTTTGACATCCTTCCGCATCGAGGGCCAAACAAAGCGAGAGGTAACCAGGTGTTGGGAAGCACGGATACCAGGATGGGAGGGCTTATGAAGATCCGTGAAGACTGCTTTTCTGTGACATGGAGGGACATAAGGGCGAATAGCAGCTGTTGATACGTCGCAATAGAGGGGCACAGACAATCCTGGCATACTCATTTTCTTGAGGGAAAGTGAGTGAGTGGAGTCTTCTCTGAGCAGTTCTTGTAGTTCCGTATCCTTATCTTGATCCTGTGCAATAGCATTCCACAGTGTAGAGCTGAGGGTAACAGAAGTAATCTCTATTCTTGAGAGTGCATCCGCTGGAGTGTTCAAGACACCTTTGATGTGGCGGATATCTGTGGTAAATTGCGAGATATAATCGAGTTGCCTGATGACTCTGGGAGAGTGGTTACAGCTGTTTTTATTGAAGACAGTGACCAAAGGTTTGTGGTCGGTAAAAACACAAAACTCTCGGCCTTCAAGGAAATGTTGAAAATGCTTCACGTTTAAGTAAATAGCAAGAAGTTCACGTCCGAAAGCACTATAACGCGTTTGGGCTGGCTGCAGCTTTTTCGAGTAAAACGCGATGGGTGCTTGTTGACCGTTAATGGTTTGTTCCAACACTCCACCGATCGCAACATCTGATGCATCGACCGTCAGAGTTAGGGGGGCATCACTGATAGGAAATGACAAAGACAATGCACTATTGATAGCATTTTTGGCATTGTCGAACGCCTGTAAACTATCGCTACACCATACCAAGTTCGTTACCTTGCGTTTGTGTGTGATCATAACGTGTAGAGGAGCAAGAACACTGGCACAGTTTTAAATGAACTTGTGGTAATAATTTACCAAACCTAGAAACCGACGTAACTCACGCTGATTATTTGGCATAGGGTAATTTTTTATCACTTCACACTTGTCCTGAAGGGGGGTAATTCCGTGCTGCGAAATCGTGTGACCAAGAAATTCCAAGGTTGGCTGTGCAAACACACACTTAGATGCATTAATAGTAACACCGTATTGTTCTAAGCGTTGAAAGAGGAGTGAAAGATGTTCCTTATGTTCCTCTTCCGTTGAGCTGGCCACAAGCAAATCATCGATGTAGGCATAAACAAAGTCTAAGCCTCTGGTGACCTCATCTATAAACCTCTGAAAGGTTTGCGCAGCATTCCGTAGCCCGAACGGCATCTTCAAAAATTCGAATAACCCAAATGGTGTACAAACTGCAGTCTTGGGAATATCCGAAGGCTCTACGGGAATGTGGTGGAAAGCCTTAACGAGATCTATTTTACTGAAGATAGATTTGCCGTGGAGAAGAGAAGTAAAGTCTTGGACATTTGGTACCGGATATCGGTCCGGGATGGTTGTCGAATTCAAAAACCGGTAATCCCCACATGGTCTCCAGTCTCCTGACTTCTTCTGGACCAGGTGTAGGGGAGAGGACCAACTGCTTTTGGAAGGTCTTATTATCCCAAGATCTATCATAAGCTGGAATTCCGATTTGGCAGCTTTCAGTTTGTCCGGGGCAAGACGTCTGGGTTTTGCAAACACAGGGGGACCTTTTGTTGTAATGTGATGGGTAATGGTGTGCTTAATGGTATCACCCATCTGCATTGGTTGAAGAATTCCTGGATATCGCTGGAAAAGGCACTGGTACATGGAATTAGGGGGAACGAGGGAAAGTGCAGAGTTAGAGGCGTCCGGAAGGGCAACCTGTTTGGCAAGAACAGAAAGCAGTGTGGCCTGGTCCATAAGCGTCGCTTGTCAAGATCCACCAGGAGTTTGAAATGCTGGAGGAAGTCAGCGCCGATTATGGGATGCTGCACTTGAGCACAGATGAAAATCCACTTGAAGGATCGGTGAAGGCCCAAGTTTAGTTCACGCGACTGAGTACCGTACGTGGGTATGCGTGAACCGTTAGCAGCGTATAGAGGCGGAGATTCCGAGTGCGTATGACCAGATTTTTGAGGGAATACACTGACTGACGCTCCGGTATCGACCAAGAAATTGATACCAGAGTTCCTGTCCTTTATGAATAACAGGTTGGCAGTGCGAGTACTAGACGCCATTAGGACTCGCTGCTGGGGTTTTCCGACGAAAAATTGCAAGGGGAGATGCACTTCCTAGCCTTCTTTCCAAATTTGGCGTGGTAGAAGCAGATCTTCCCGGAACTCGAACGATGCCTCTTCGTAAATCTTGACCGAGAATGGCTTCTTTGCCGTTGATTTTGTAGCAGAGAACAAACGTGGTTGAGTTGTTGACTTAACTCTTTCACTTTCAACTCCAGTTCCGATTGTGTGTTCACGTTGTTGACCGGAGCTGTGTCAATCTCCACTACTTTGTCGGCAGTTTCTGCTAGTTTATCAACTGGAGTAGCAGGATCCATAGTGGCCAAGACACGCTGAGCTGATGGAGGAAGTTTCTGCAAGAACAGCTGTCTAAAGATGTCCTTATCGAAGGTTTGTGCGCGTTCGCCTAGAGCGCACTGCATAGCCCTCAGCATTTGAGTGGGCTTACGGTCTCCAAGTTCTTCTTTTGAGATTAACTGATGTAGTTTCTCACGCTCGGAGACAGTGGTGCGGCACAGGATGGCAGACTTCAGATCGTTGTATGGGTCCTCACTCGTGGAAGTAGATACGATGACGTCACGGACTTCAGAGATGATGCTCGCTGTAGAGAGGACAAAAACATGATCGTATTTTGTCCTGCTAGCGGTGATCCTTCCCAAGTTGAATTGTGATTCCACTTGGTGGAACCAAATAAATGGATCACCCGGCCAGAAGACGGGGAGCTTTACGCTCAAGTGGGAGATGGCACCAGCGTCGTCAGGCATCTTCTCCTATGCTTGCTGACGTACAAGCAAGACGACAAGTTCCCAACGAAGGAGTGGAGGTTGAGACGAGCGCAGGCATAGAGCGCACGGGCAGGGGTGAGGGGCAGAGGGCACGAGCGACATTACAGTCTGGTCCTAGTCGCTCGGGTGAAGGGGTGATGGGCACGAACGACGTTACAGTCTGGTCCTAGTCGCTCGGGTGAAGGGGGTGGTGGGCACGAACGACGTTACAGTCTAGTCCTAGTCGTTCGGGTGAAGGGGGTGATGGGCACGAACGACATTACAGTCTAGTCCTAGTCGTTCGGGTAGAAGGGGTAATCCAGCTCCGGGGTCACCAATTGTTGGTTTACGTCGTCGTCGGCCTAGGCAAGCTACGGCTTGGGACCGTAGCGCATCTATCCGGTATAGGTTAACCTGGATGATGTAGCCATAAGCACTGCCGCTAGTTAAGTGCCAACCAGTGATTATCTCACTAGCCGTATTGAGTCCGTTAGGCGAAACTGCGACAGTACCAAAGGTGGAAAATATAACCTTTGGTTTTCTATTATTTATTTACAAAATGGACATGGTATTAGATTAAAATAAATATTTGAATATAAATAATTAACTGACAATTGTGATATATAATTAATTATGTTTACATACAATAAAATAATATAGTATACATAAAATTAGTATTAATGTGGTTCACAATTGAATTATAATGGGGTAACTAATTTAAAATGAATTTATACTATTCCGAAATTCAAGACGGTAAAATTAACATTTAACTTGAAACTAAAATAAGAGTATTCACTACACATTTTATTGAATATAAAATACTCGTACAATAAATACCTTTTTTCCTTCAGTTTGTATGCAGACGGTTTGACAGACGATGACATCGTTGTCAAGAACAAATGGCAAAGTTCATCAATGGAATGCCAGAATGTGAGTCAGAGTTGTATAATGGAAAAGGGAAAGGAACACGATTCTAAATATAGCTTCTGATACAATAAATCTATTATTATTTATTCACTTTTATTATCATATCAAAACTTTTGCCAATCCTCTCTATATTTAATACAGATACAAAGCTATATATATATATATATATAGAGAGAGAGAGAGAGAGAGATCCAAAAGTCACGATCGAATGAAATATAGTTACTTATTTTACTATTTTTAGAATATGATTTTTAAGCAATGCTTATCTCGCACATCATTTCTGTGTAGATTCCAGCATGTCTGCAGACAGATCTAAACTCACAGGTTTGCTACGTTACAAGTTCGGTTAGAGTAAAGTAAATCTGATCGTGAATTTTGGGCCACTGTATACTGTATAAGGGACTACTCTGAATCCAAGACCTTTGCATATGACATACAAACTTTTTCATTATTATGGAAGTCAAATATACAAAAGGAACGAATTCGCTCTTGTAAATAAGCTTAGCAGACTTTTAAAGAAACTTAGAGTAAATATAATTTACTTTCTGTATTCATAATAATCTCTATTCCATTTCATCCTCTCTCTCTCTCTCTCTCTCTCTCTCTCTCGGTTTTCAAGTTCTTACGCGGGTTCAACGATGTCGATTTTAGAAGCATGTTTTGTTTAAATGATAACCCAACTCGCAACAATGGTTGGAAGTTGGATTTGAAACGGTTTAGGACTAGTGTGTGTGGGAATTACTTTACCTATAAGATCTGTGACACGTGGAACAGGTTACCTTCAGAAGTTGTAAACAGTTCCTCTGTGGATCATTTCAAGAAAAGGTTAGACCAAATCTTACACACTATTTGAGGGTGTAGAAAATTTTCCCTGGCACCCGTTGCCATTGGTACTCCTCGGTATGGGCCGCAAGGACTTTTGAGGTACTTCTTTTCCTTGTAACTCTCTCTCTCTCTCTCTTGTATGATGAAAAAGGTAGATGGACTTAAAGAAATTCTTGAAATAGAAGGATCCACAATTCGCTTCCTAATGATTGTAATTTCTTCAGATTCAATTTCTTGGCAACGTATAATTCTGAATCCAAATGGATTCTTTTCCTTATTGCTCGAATTATATGCAGCAAATTCTTAAAATTTTGAAGTAATTAAGTCATGATGCAGTACTGAATACACTATATATATACACTAATATGAGTTTGTATATATATATATATATATATATATATATATATATATATATATATATATATATATATATTATATATATATATATATATATATATATACAGTACTGGTAAAACGTTGGAAACCCCTGTACAATTTATGTAATTTCTCCTTATTAACCAATAGAGTTATTTTAGTAGACTAATGTCTGTTCCTATAAATAGACTATTGTTCTAAATGTACAAAATTTAGTCATTTAGATTATTTAACCCAATCATACTTCGTTATTTTGTTATATTAATCAGGTTTTAGTCCTAAAATAGAAAATAAAAAAACCTGATTAATATAACAAAATATGATTGGGTTAAATAATCTAAATGACTAAATTTTGTACATTTAGAAATTTATAACAATAGTCTATTTATAGGAACAGACATTAGTCCACTAAAATAACTCTATTGGTTAATAAGGAGAAATTACATATATTGTACAGGTGTTTCCAAACTTTTTACCAGTACTATATATACACAGAGGGTTGACAAAAGTAAATAGACACCACGATGATTATTCTCGAGAACAAATGTCAAAGCTCGTCAATGGAATGCCAGAACGTGTTTCAGCTTTCCGTAACGCGAAGGGTAAAGCAACACCTTTCTAAATATATTGATTCATTAAGTCTATTATTGTTTATTGACTTTCATTATAAAATTAAAAAATACCGAAAAACCGAGGGTGTCTATTTACTTTTGTCAAACCTATATAGCATATATTAGATATCGTATTATTACTGTTACTGTATAATACATTTACTTTAGCAAAACATACGATAATATTTATAATTATTCTGTATAAATATATTCAAGTTTATGATTCAGAATAACAGTTAATAACAAAGTTTAACACACTTAAAATCGCCTTCAAATATGACCTTCATCCATTCATAATTTTTCACTGTCGAACTTTTTACGCAGAAATGCATCTAATTTAACCGACCTCTTTTAGACTTCTTCGACGTTAATGATAATGATAATCAGTAAGGAGGGGCCAGAATTTGATACAAACTCAGGCCAGACGAACAACGCTCATCGCTGTAACTCCTCGGTTATTATTAACCAGCGCTATCGGCAGACGGAAAAGATCCCCGATCTCAGTGCCTTCACTCTGAGGTCAAGGATCTTTTCTGTCTGCTACTTCCTTTCTTCGTTACGCAAATCCGAAAATCTAGTCAGTGAACTTCTTGCTTGATGGAGCTGTTTATTATCTTCCTTCGCAGTAGTAAAGGTCATATGGCGGAGGGGACCTATAGCTTTACGCGAGATCCGAACCTCGGGTCGCCACATAATCTAGAAGCAGAGGACGGTCCCCCATTAAACTATCACCCAGACTGAATGTCGCTTAATTTCGCTTCCCGTTGATCAGCGATGTTACGACAATGGCTGCGACGTAGCCCTCTTCAGTAAACTCATTTCACAAGAATTATTAAACTCTTTATACCACAAACAACTCCTTTTTTTTCCTTTTCGTTCGAGAATTCTTGATGCGTCCGTTCAGTTTTCTATTATAATATACAGAGCGGTGATGCGAATGGCAAAAATCCATTAAAAATATTGCAAAATGTGAGTATATATCCTATTTAGCAAGTAATACATAATTTCAGAGTCACTTTTTGTGTCAGTACCTGCATGGTTCATTGACCATGCACGCTTATCCTTCGAATATAATAGTGGAAACGCTTTCCTGTTCTCTCCTCTGTAACACACTGATTATATTCCTAGAATTACGCAGTCGTTACTCGTACTTTTCTTACACCTACCGGCATTTATTATTCACCATTTTATATATATATATATATATATATATATATATATATATATACACACAGAGTATATACATATAAAACAAAGCAGTGTGACTATATAAATATGATACTTATAAGATATAGCACAGAGCTTTCGATAAGACCTCTTATCATTTTCAGTGCAATACGTAAGAGGTCTTATCGAAAATTTCACTTTATAATAAATATGTTTATAATCGCACCAATTTATTATCCATAAAACTCAGATTTACCAGAAACAAATTATATATATATATATATATTATATATATAATATATATATATATATATATATATATATGTCAATAAAAACTCGCTCTTGTTGCCATATGGATAGCTACGGACAGACTGCGAAGATCCCGCAAGTTGTAAGTCCGCGTGTGATTTGAGCAAACATACAAACAAACAAAATTTTAATATGTGTGTGTGTGTGTGTGTGTGTGTGTGTGTGTCTTTACTTCTTGGAAAGGGTCGTGGAGTAAAATGTTTTTCTGAAAATTTGTACATTCACATTATCAAAACTGTACAGTATCGAAGTTTTTATTATTATTAAATGTGGAAAATGATTTTTGTCGTAAACGTGCGAACATTTCAACGGATTTTGGAATTTAGATAATAACAAATGGGTATTGTCCTTTTCATTAATTACTTTATATATATATATATATTACTTTATTATATTATATTATTATTATATTATTATTATTATTATATTATTATTATTATTAATAATTATTATTATTATTATTATTATTATAGTATAGATCTAGTGTTGATTCCCCCTAAATTGTTCATTCTGATGATGGTCAAGTTTTTCAACCGACCTCCAACCTACAGTTTAACGTAGAATCCGAACCACAATCCGAACAACAAAGTCCTCGCCCGGACTCAATCTCAAAATCAGCAGTATACAGCGTCTTAATTAACCATTAGGCTACCAAGGCGGGTATTTGTATTATTATAACATTGTGGATCATTATACATGTATACAGTACAGGGTGTCCCATAAGTCCGGCATCATAGGAGAAATTCATATTTTTCTCTTTCTACAGGCCATAATGTCTGTGAGCAAGGAAGAACGAATCCAGATAATTCTACTCATAGGAAATCGGAGTCAAAGAGAGACCGCTGCTAAATTTAACAGACTGCATCCAGACCGCGAGCCAATAACACAGAGTTGTGTTAGCAGACTTGTTGCAAAGTTTAAGGAAACAGGATCCTTAGAAGATAAACCACGCAGTGGACCTTCAAGGAGGTCCACTGACGATGATACAGCGACTGCTATCCTGGCTCATTTTAACAGAAGTCCCAATAAGTCTCTTCGACGATTGTTCGCCGAGACAGGAGTGTCGAAAAGTAGCATCCATCGCATTCTTCAGGCTCACAAATGGCATCCATATAAACTTCAGATCCTACAGAAATTAAGCGAAGATGATCCCGACCGGCGGATGGAATTTTGTGAATGGGCTACGGAACAATATGCTCGGGATGCCAACTTCCCGTCCACCATTCTGTTCAGTGACGAGGCTGTTTTTTATGGAAATGGTGAGATAAATCGACAGAACACCCGCTACTGGTCTCAAAACAACCCTCACTGGTATACCTCTTCAAAGGAACAAGGTGCATCTCGGGTGATGGTATGGTGTGGCATTTGGAAGGATCGCATCATAGGCCCCCTCTTTTTCGATGAACATGTCACTGGAGGCACCTACCTACGTATGTTCAAGGAAGAAGCATTTCCCAGTGTCTTGAACGAAGAAAGAAATTTCCCAACATGGTTCCAGCAAGACGGCGCTCCTGCACATTACAGCACCCAAGTAAGGGAATACCTGTACCAACAATTCCCTGGTCATTGGATAGGATGCCGAGGGCCTGTGGAATGGCCAGCTAGAAGCCCGGATCTCACGCAACTAGATTTTTATCTCTGGGGCCACTTGAAAGCGTTGGTATACGCAGAGAAAATTAGGAGTGTTGAACATTTGCGGCAGCGCATTATTGGGGCATGTAACACCATTACTCCTGACATCATTCACCGTGTGCTTGCTGACTGGGTATCACGTATGAATTTGTGTATTGTAAAAAATGGTGGACATATTGAGCACGTTCTGTAAATAAAAGCTTTTGTTTTGCCTTTTTTTATTATTTTTCCTATGATGCCGGACTTATGGAACACCCTGTATATATATATATATATATATATATATATATATATATATATATATATATATATATATATATATATGGTATAGTGGTAAAATGTCAGACTCAGAGCGTGGACTTGTGACGCGAGTACGAACCCTCCTTCGGGCTGCACGCTTCGTATATAATTATTATATTATTAATTATTAATTGTAATGAATGTGAAGTTTTCGTTTACGTTCATATTTTGAGCACAATATCTTTCTTCTCATACACACTATAAGCTATTGTGTAGTAATAATCAGTAAGGAGGGCCACAAATTGGCATTAATGTGGCCCATTGGTCGAACTCCTGTATTTTTATTATCAGCATTATTAGGGTCTGAACCCCCCAACCACAGTGTTTTCACTTTGCTTATAGGAAAACGGTGTTACACAATCAGCTACGGACGCTGGTTTTTGCATATAGATGTACATGTAATTGGGTTTACGTCGTGGTCACGTCGCGACACCGTTTCCCGTTAGATCAGCGAGGTTAAACGACGTTCTATCTGTACAGTGGTTGGATGAGTGACTGTTTTCTACGTTCAGATGATGTAGCGATCCGCGAATGGTTCGGATCCCAAATAAAACTGCAGGTTCCTTCTGCCACGTGACCTTTGTCGTTAAGGAGGAGATTAAACATTAAACAACCTCCCAAAATTATTATTATTATTATTATTATTATTATTGTAAATGTAATTCTGTAGGAGTATATACAGTATGTTTCCGGCATTTCGTAAGTGTTTATCAAAGTCGAATGACGAAGTAGGATTTGTTACAAATAATCCTTGAATCGCATACGCGGATTTAGGTTTTAAATTCTTAGCTTCGAAGTGGGTCATCCGGAAACCTCTCATATATATATATATATATGATGAATAAAACCACGAAGGGAAAAGAAACACAAAGTGGTGCTCAAGCGCTTTCGTCTAATGACATCCTCAGGAACACTGGAGTGAAAGGACAGTTCAAGGCAATATATAGGTTACAAAAATAAACATATATATATATATATATATATATATATAGTAAGTATAGAAAAAATTGTGGGAGGAGCAAACACATTTGTATGGGAAAATGACACTTTTAGCACTTTGGCCGAAATTCAATATAAATTCAAATGGCTTGTTTATGAAACAGGTCACAAAAGAATAAAGAAATAAAAATAAATATAAATGTAAATTGGAAAAAAAAATAATAAATTACAAAATAATGCCTTAGTGATATATTATATGTCACAGCCTAAATAACCATAAAGAAATAAACTAACAGATAAAAAACCAAAAATTGTAAGTGGAGTCAACAATATATATATATATATATATATATATATATATATATTGGCAATCAACGATCAAGACAATCCTAATTATAGGAAGTGAGACGAAAAGTTACACTTTTACACAGAACATTACGCCCGCACGCCCATTTCAGGGTACGAGCAGCTCCCAGTAGCATTGTTGAGTAAAATGGGGGTCAGTGTGCTAACGAGGAATCCGTACATAGTTCATCACCACTAAAACCAACTATGTTCTATGTTAAAAAAATATCATAGTTATCATAGTTCAAAGACCATCCAAATAAATTACATAGACAAGATCGAATCCTAATTTCGACTTTATGTAAGTATTGGATTTCAAATGAAAATTAAAAATTTCATGAATATTTTAACATACATTTCAGATTTGAATAACCTAACCTAACCTAACCAGATCTAACATAACCTAGCGTAATCTAACTTAACCAAACCGAACCTACTTTGATATAATTTAAACTGATTTAACATGAATTTAACTGACATGCATAAATAAAGGGGAGATTTTCGATGTTATGCAATTTTTTTTTTTCAGTTTTTGCCAGACTGTATTGCAGACACTCCCAGTTATTAAAAAAAATATATATATATATATATATATATATATATATACACACACCCAGTGTGTATATATATATTCTGGCAATAAAGCTTATCATTAACATTATCAACAACGTGCAAAATATATTTTCAAGTACTGTAATTGCGATATAATACTGAAGAAATTCCGGGTTTGCTTTTGAGATCCGGTTCATATTTGCCCTTCATTAATATATCCGTTCGAGGTCAAAAAAGATTAATCGATGCTATTCAAGGTGTTTGTGAATACCTTGAAATTTACTGAATGTCTCTGACGAATGAAGTACCTGCTTTTATCTCATTGATCGACTTCATAAATTTGCACTCACTGCCTTGTACTTTAAATTCATTCAGTTACGTTAATTTTATGCAGTAAGAATTTTTTTTACAGTTTTGGAAAAAAGTTCGTCAAAGGAATATAAAATTTGTAGAAAGCATAAAAAATTACTAACTGGTCATATTCTGTTTTTGTCTGGATTTCGTTTTCTTTTTTATTCTTTCTGTTGACAATTTTAAAATTTCAAAATCCAAATAACAATTTTTTTTATGCCTAATAAATTTTTATGACTATTTACAAATTTTACGTTCCTAGACAAACTTTTTCCGAAACTGTATATAATGCTGTAGTTTTTTGGACAATATATATATATATATATATATATATATATATATATAAAATTTGCAATTGTTTACTATATATTATGTTAGGCAAACATTACACCCCATAAATAAAATTTTGTAAATAAATATATTTTCGTACATTTACATTTAATATATTTATTTATACGTATGTTATTATTTACATATACACCATAAATTACGTACAGTCACTATATACACATGTGCGAGTTTGAGCCATAATGAACATCTGGTTATTTTCCCTGAGCATTATAAAGCGGGGAATTTGCAGGATTTGCAATAAGTTAAATGTTTTTTCAATAAACTCCGCTTAAGTTCATTGCAGAGAAAGTTTCATCAGAGAAAAGTTTGTTTAATTATGATTTTTAAGAATTGCAATATTTATGTTAATGAGTTTACTATTTTTAGTAAGTTTAATTTTAAGATTTGTTGCTGAGTTTTCCTGAAATTAATAATTTAGCAATCTCTCTCTCTCTCTCTCTCTCTCTCTCTCTCTCTCTCTCTCTCTCTCTCTCTCTCTCTCTCTCTCTCTCTCTCTAAAGAAAGAGAGAAAAATGCAAAAGTAAATTCGCAAATAAAATAAAAATTCGAAAAGTTTCGAATTAATAATTAACTTATGCGACATTTTTTTCGGAGAATAAGTTTTCACAACTGTGCATACATACATACATATACATACACACACACACATACATACATACATACATACATACATAGAGAAAAAGATTTAAAATCTGATGTAAAATAATTCGTTTTACCTTCATTTACAAACAAGTAAGGAAGCGTTTTCCTCATTACCTTAATGCTTGCATGATTCTAACAGACATATTTTCACTTGATGACCAACTTACACGTTCGAAAGAAAATCTGAATTTAAAATAAAAATATTAATAGTAAGTAATAAAAAATACGTGGTTTTAATAAGTGATAAATACGAATTGAGATTTTTAATTACTGGGTTTTTTTTTTTTTAGAATTTAAAGTCATATTTCAATATGACGCAAAAGTATCTTTTAATCAGCATCTGTGGAAAAAAAACACTAAGATTTAAGTCCGTTGATACGCATGTTTTTATAAAACTTTTGTATTATGCAGTGAGATGATACTTGTATATATCGACAAACTCTCAGATAAAATTTCTCTGCCAATAACAAAATGCATTCCGAAACCATTTTATTTGATTTAAACAAAAAAATCTGATTGAATTTTAGAATAGCAAAATACTATGTTGAAAATTATGATAAGGCGAAGTTTTTTTTAAAACTTGGAACTAAATAAATTATGTTACTTCAAAATAAATTTGGTTTACATTAAACATATTAACATATTTACTTGGAATTGAACTTGATTTCGTGTTGGAAAATATTTTATTTTGAAGTAACATCGTTTATTTAGTTCCATTTTTAACAAAACTTTGCCTCATAATTTTGAACACGGTATTTTGTTAATATAAAATCCAATAAATTTTTTTACTTAAGTTTAATAATAAAAAAAATATTTTATAAATGAAATGTATTTAAGATTAAGGAAAACTATTTTCATTGATTATTATTAACCAAAGATCATCGAATCGATTCTCTTTAACTGTTTCGTGTTTCTGTCTGACTATCTCGCTTGTGAACCTCTGTCTTTTACAAAATTTATTCCCCGCGATCCGAGCATAATTGGGTATTCTGCGCTTCGTCACGACATGACTGATACCTTTTCAAGGAAAGCGAGTGAAGAATGTCGGAATAATTCCCGTGTTCATTCTTAACCAGAATGAAATATTATGCGAAGGAGAAATTAACTTCATTGCTTTCTTATTTGTATTGTTAGTTATACGCTCATTGTCATTTTACCTAATTATATTTATGATCATTAATAAGTGTAAAATTACACAAGAAAGAGGAATTATGAAAACACACACCCAGGTTTTATCTGATTTATGAGGTAAACTTTTTAACTAAGCTGAACTAACTTAATCTAACCTAACCTCACCTTAATACGACTAATATTTTTGAAATATTTTAATTTTAAAAAAATCCCAAAATACCAAGTACCACATTCGACGGGTAATGGGGAAAATCCTTAGAACTAGAGTGTTTCTTCGGAAAAAAAATTTCATAAGTTGGGTAAAAACCAACGCATACCCACATACATGACCGGAAATAACAATATTATATGAATACTGTATGTTAAATTATTATAAATAAGAACTTTAGTTATTAAGTGTGTTTTTGGAGTTGTTAACATCCTACCCGACATCTAGGGTCATATATCGGAAGGGACCTACAATTTTACGTGGGATCCGTAATTTCCGTACCACGGGTCGCTACATCATCTGGACGCAGAGGCCAGTCCCCCATCCAAGTTTCTCAATAAAAGCCAGACCTCGTAAATCAGTAAGGTAACACCGTTTCCCTATAGGTGAAGTAAAGACACTTCGGTCGTGGGTTCGACTCCCGATAATGATATTTAATAATAATTCAGAAGTTAGAGCAATGGGCCGCATTAGTTGGCCTGAGCGCTGTATTACTTTCTGGCCTTCTTACTGAATATTATTGCTTTATAAAATGCACACACACACACACACACACACACACACACACACACACACACACACACATATATATATATATATATATATATATATATATATATATACATATAATGCAATGCAAAGCCCAATAACGCCGCAAACATCTAAGATCATATCGTAACTACACTAAAACCATAATCAGTTGATCTGATGCAATATTCTTCTTTCTCACCCATCCATTGTTTCTACATTCCAAAATACAAACTTTTCCCATTTTTCTCAACGTCGTGACGTCATTCGCCTTTTGTGAATTGGTGACGTCACGCAGAAGACCGAAGCGTGACGAATAAATCTGAAACGTTTTGGTCCGAGATGGCAAACCATGCGAATTTCTTCTCTTTGGATCGCTTCCATTCAAACAAAGAAGAATAGCAAACGGAATTGGAGAGACTTCACACACACACACACACAGACACATACACACTTATTTGGTTGTGTTCAAAACATGTTTCGGGCAATCGTTTGGACGGGCCGAGAACAATTGTAAAACACTTTTTCTCAAGGATTTTTCTTCTGTTTCTTTTTAAAGTGTAATTCCATTGTTTCTATTGTGTATTACGACATCGCGCGTAACTTAACCATTTTTTGGAAGTATTTAATATAACTTCTAATGGATATATATATAGCAGTGTGTGTGAATGGACGTGCTGTTTTACTCTCTCTATTAAACACCCAAATTAGAAGCGAAAAATCTATTCGGCGGTTATTCTGTTTACACCCGAAAGTGCATAAAGTATCAGTGAATCCGTGCATATAAATTCTAAAGTGAAATCCATTAAAATAAAGAAAGTGCAATACAGTTTACATCATCTATCACCAGTTTTAACGTATATATTCAAAACGAAAAACGAAATAAGGTTGGGCATTCGTGAAAGTTTGAAATGAGGCAGGAAAAAGGTCATAAAAACGCAAAGGTCAGAAACCTCTCGAAATACACCCGACCATCGAAACATCGAAAGAAAGGAAACAGAAACCAAAAATAATAAAAAAAAAAAAAATAAATAAATAAAATAAATAAATAAATAATAAAAAAAAATAAATAAATAAATAAATAAATAATTTGGGTGGGCACGTTTCGTTATAGAAAATTATAGACAATTACAAAATAAACAATAAACTTAAACCTTTGCAAAATATTTTAATATCTACGCTCCACACTAAAACCAGTATGCAAGTCAACATGGCAGAGGAAGGAAACAAAAACAGAAACCCATGCATAAAATGTGCATTAGACTGCAGCCTACATGCATTAAAATGTGATGAATGCAGACTATGGATACACTACAAATGTAGTGAACTACCTATTTATTTCCTACTCATCCTTCAAAATTCAAAAAGGAAATTCTCATGCTTTAAATGTGCTCGTCAAATTTGCGATGACTATGACAGACAATTTGAAGAGCTTGAAGTAGAAGTGGCAGGTGAGTTACGAGGAAATTATTATTGCAAATGCAGAGCTTGCTGAAAAAGTGAGAAACCCTCAGGATGAGACCCTAGAGAGAGGGACACTGCAAGCAAAAAGGGCACCAAAAGAGACAAAACAAAAACAAGAACAGGAAATAGACATTAAGACCTTCAACAAAGTGAACAACCCCACTGTACATAGTCACCAAAAAGCCAAAAGTGAAAACAAGAAGCCAGTATGCAAGTATTACAGGAGGGGCTTGTGTAAATATGGACTAAGGGAAGAGAATGCCCATTTGCTCACCCACCACTCTGCAAAAAATTTATACACGATGGGAATGGCATTTCTGGATGTAGATCCAATGCAAGATGTCCCTATTTTCATCCTCAAATTTGCCAGAGCTCATGGTGGGAAAGAAGTTGTTTTAAAGAGAACTGCAATCTGGCCCACCTGAAGGGAACAATCCGATTCCAACCACATCAAACTCAACGGAGAGAATACCAGGATAATGAGCCTACTATCCCTCACTATTTTGCCCAAGGGGTGCAAGAAAACCCAAGACCAAATACCATTCCTGCACCCAGATCTTATGCTGATGTAGCGGGTCCAGGTAAGCCCACTGGTGAAAATAGTACAGCAAGCAACCATGAAACCCCATTGGGGTTTTACCACCTCATAAAACAAATACAAGACATTCAAAGCTCACTTGGGCTCCTCATACAAAAGCAAACGAGAACCCCAGCTGGAACCCTTCAAATGCCCTATATGTGGGAGATGAAACAAATGGCTCCACAAATGTATCAATAATTTACTTAAACATCCAGGGCCTTTACCCAAACTCAAACCATACCAAAATACCTTACCTAAAGAGCCTAGTGGAACACACTACTAGCACAGTTATAGCCCTCACAGAAACACACCTGAACCCCATGATCATGAGTAGTGAAATTGCAATCAAAGGGTACACCACCCATAGATGTGACAGAGAAGACCGTCTAAATGGTGGTGTCCTGATGTACATCCCTGAAAACATTCAAAGTGAACTGCTCATGGCATACTCAAATGGAGCCTGTGAACTCCTAATCATCATGCTCAGCATAAATAAAGAAGACATAATACTAGTGAATATCTATAGCCCCCCAGATAGCTCCCATCTAGAGCTCACTGAAGTTCTGGAAAAAATCAGGCAATGCCCAGCTATTGTAGACTCAACAAGAGACTTAATCATTACAGGAGACTTTAATCTCCCAAATTGCACCTGGAACCAATATGGTGGTATGAAATCAGGGGCAAAAAGGTCCAAATCAAAACACCTGAATGAGTTTATGGAAAAACTGCTCCTAGTACAACATGTCCACTGCCCAACTAGAAAAAATTATATCCTAGATTTAGTGCTGACAAATAATGCAACTACAATTGACAACACCAACTATACACTCCGACCACAATGTCATGCACATATTCACAAACTTGTCCCTCCACAAATGTAAGCAAGACCCATGCCAAACGAACTTGCGATACTCTGACCTAAACCTGCACAAGTCAGACTGGACATCAATAAATAACTGTCTGGGAGAAATAAACTGGGAAGATGAATTAGAAAACCTAAAGCCAGAAGAATGCTGGAGTAGAATACAATACCTGCTGTCATCAGCATTATACAAACACACACCAAAGAAAAACGATAGTGCACAGAAGCACCGGACAAAAGAGCACAGATACAGAAGGACATTTATGAGAAAGAGAACAAAGCTATCTAAACAACTGACAAAGCAATTAAGTGATACAAGACATAGTAACATCCGGAATCAGATACTGATGTTAGAACTTAAAATAAAGGAGTCAACCATAAGAGAGAATATTGATAATGAACACAAAGCTATTGGCACTATAAAGGAAAATAGCAAATTCTTCTTTAGCTACGCTAAACGCAAAGCAGTTATCAAAACGAGCATTGGCCCATTGCTTGCTAAAGATGGACTAACTCTCACATCTAATACACAGGAAATGGCAAACATTTTACAATCTCAATATGCTTTAAGCTGGAGTACCCCTGTAGTAGCAAAGAAAATAAAAACTACAGCATTTTTTGATAGAGAAGAAAATGACCAAGACAGACCATTATTGGAAGATATACAAATAACCACTAGAGATATACAACAGGCAATAACAGAGCTACCGGGGAGTTCAGCCCCTGGTCCAGATGGAATTGGAGCCAAGATTCTTAAGGAATGCAAACATACTTTATCTCTGCCTTTGAAAATCCTGTGGAGATCCTCACTAGACACCAGTAGAATACCACCAATCATGAAACAAGCAAATATTACCCCAATCTACAAAGGAGGCAAAAGAAAGGAAGCCAAGAACTATAGACCCATATCTTTGACTTCCCATATTATTAAAATATTTGAGAAAGTCCTGAAAAGGCACATTGTCAGTTTTATAGAAAATGAACATCTCTTAGAAGACTTTCAACATGGCTTCAGACACAAGAGATCCTGCCTTACTGAACTTATAGACCATTGCAATACAATCCTACAATACTTGGGAGAAAACCACAATGTTGATGTCATCTATCTAGACTTTGCAAAAGCTTTTGACAAGGTTGACCATGGTATATTATTCCATAAACTAAAAGAACTTGGTATTTGTGGAAAAGTAGGAAAATGGATCCATGCCTTTCTCTCTGACAGAAAACAAATAACAACTGTAAATGGAGCAAGATCTATAGAAAAAGAAGTGATTAGTGGAGTGCCGCAAGGCACAGTACTAGGACCAATTCTATTCATTATAATGCTAAACAATATAAACTGTAACCTAGGAAGCTCTCTCCTGTCATTCGCAGATGATACCAGAATACTAAGACCAATTACAGAAAAAGAAGACTGTGTAGAGCTACAAAAAGATCTACAAACTATATATGCATGGGCAGATGCAAACAATATGGCCTTCAATGAAGACAAATTTGAACTAATTAAGTATGGACCAAATAAATACCTGAAAGAACAATTCAACTACACTGGACCCACAGGAAAAGATATTGCACAAACTGATCATGTCAGGGATCTAGGGATTATATTATCTGAAGATGCAACATTCAACAGGCACATTGACAAAGTAACCTCATCATGCAAACAACTAATAGGATATATACTGAGGACATTCAGAACTAGGGACAGTATGACCATGCTTACCCTGTGGAAATCACTTGTCCTTCCACGCATTGACTACTGCTCTCAATTATGGTTTCCCCACAAACAGAATGAATTGCAAAAAATTGAGGGCCTACAAAGAACCTTTACCTCGTATATTAAACAACCTGATGGGCAACAGGTGAGTAAAAACAAATTAAACTACTGGGATAGGCTTAGAGGCCTCAACCTTTATTCCATAGAGAGAAGGTTTGAGAGATACATCCTAATCTACACCTGGAAAATTCTAGAAGGGCTTTTAGTTGCCCCCAATACTGAACCAATTGTGCCCACCTTAACAAGAACTGGCAGAATGTGTAAAAAATATCACCTCCCACCAAACAGTCTGAGAAGGATTCAAACCCTTCAATATAATAGTATCTCTAGGCAGGGTTCTCGCCTGTTTAACTCCTTGCCTCAGTACCTTAGAGATATAAGTGCAGTCCCAGTAGATACTTTTAAAAAACACTTGGACATGTTTTTAGCCAACATACCCGACCAACCCACAGTGTCAGGGTATTCCTCTGCCAGACCAGCCCCCACAAATTCAATAGGGGACCAAATCGTATGGCAGGAGCAAGAGAAAAGAAGGGTGGCGACCCCGTCGTGGCCCCGCCTCAGGAGGCGCTGAGTGGACTTCGTGGGAGCAGCGCACCCTTGAGGCAGAAGCGCTTTAAGAAGGTAAATTTAAGGTAAGGTAAATATATATATATATATAAAAATTTGCTTAATTTAAAGGCATACTATTATAAATATTTTGAGAAATGCATTTTTAGTAATAACATGGTTTTAAAATGTTAAACTGTATTTAATATATGTAAATTATTATATTTTACGAGAAAAGATTTTTTTTTTCCTTTTTATCTGTAAATATTCCGCATTTTTCTATCTGTAATAAATGTTTATGACAACAATGAGACTAATAAAATGTTGTCACTGAAGGGCAATAAGTAGAAGAAAAATTTAATCACGGTTGTCAAAGCGATTTTTTTTTTTTTTTTTTTTTTTTTTAGGTTTGTCCTAATTTATATAACCAAAGAGGAATTTTTTAAATAAATTTTAATAGTAGATATATTTTATTTTAATAGTAGATATATTTTATTTATATGTAATTATGTTATATAAGTCTATCTTATCTTCATATGATTTTAGTTTTTAATTTTCGTTTTTAGTTTTAGCAAATTGTACATATTTTAAAGTTTTTAACAAATTTTAAAAACATTATTTTTTAATTGAGATCATTAACATCAAACTTTTACGTTCACATTTCTGGACGTAATATAGTTTTGTGAAATTCAGATTTTTTATTTTTTTTTATTTTTTCAGAAGTTGATGACGAGTATAATTTCCAAAGTTTCATCATTTTAAAGGAAATTAATGAAAAAATATGAACAGAAACTTCTGTACTAAAATATTATCCTCGATCGATCGAACAGTTTTAAATGTTTTCGATTTAACTTTCAGATTTAATCTCCAGATGACTTTTTATAGTGTCTGATTACGTTAATTAGAGTGCAGCACGGAACGTTGCGTGGTCGATCAGCCTGAAGCTACCCTCTCAAATAATATTAATAATAATAATCATTCAGTAGAGCGAGAAACTATCACAGCGTTCTAAATCCTGTATTATATTATTATTATTATTATTATTATTATTATTATTATTATTATTATTATTATTACCAACATTATCGGGGTTTGAATCTTCGACCACTTCGCTTAAAGCTTAAAGGGAAACGTGTCACAAACTCAGTCATGAGAATACGAACCTTTCTGCAATATATGATTTCATTAAACTTTTCAAAACTTCCCTTCTTGAATAATAATGTTTGATGGGGTTGTTTATCTTCCTTCGTAAAGGTCATGTGACAGAAGAGACCTAGAGCTTAACGTTGCTAATAATGTTTGATGGGGTTGTTTATCTTCCTTCGTAAAGGTCATGTGACAGAAGAGACCTAGAGCTTAACGTTGCTAATAATGTTTGATGGGGTTGTTTATCTTCCTTCGTAAAGGTCATGTGACAGAAGAGACCTAGAGCTTAACGTTGCTAATAATGTTTGATGGGGTTGTTTATCTTCCTTCGTAAAGGTCATGTGACAGAAGAGACCTAGAGCTTAACGTTGCTAATAATGTTTGATGGGGTTGTTTATCTTCCTTCGTAAAGGTCATGTGACAGAAGAGACCTAGAGCTTAACGTTGCTAATAATGTTTGATGGGGTTGTTTATCTTCCTTCGTAAAGGTCATGTGACAGAAGAGACCTAGAGCTTAACGTTGCTAATAATGTTTGATGGGGTTGTTTATCTTCCTTCGTAAAGGTCATGTGACAGAAGAGACCTAGAGCTTAACGTTGCTAATAATGTTTGATGGGGTTGTTTATCTTCCTTCGTAAAGGTCATGTGACAGAAGAGACCTAGAGCTTAACGTTGCTAATAATGTTTGATGGGGTTGTTTATCTTCCTTCGTAAAGGTCATGTGACAGAAGAGACCTAGAGCTTAACATTGCTAATAATGTTTGATGGGGTTGTTTATCTTCCTTCGTAAAGGTCATGTGACAGAAGAGACCTAGAGCTTAACGTTGCTAATAATGTTTGATGGGGTTGTTTATCTTCCTTCGTAAAGGTCATGTGACAGAAGAGACCTAGAGCTTAACGTTGCTAATAATGTTTGATGGGGTTGTTTATCTTCCTTCGTAAAGGTCATGTGACAGAAGAGACCTAGAGCTTAACATTGCTAATAATGTTTGATGGAGTTGTTATTTCTTCTTCGTAAAGGTCATGTGACAGAAGAGACCTAGAGCTTAACGTTGCTAATAATGTTTGATGGGGTTGTTTATCTTCCTTCGTAAAGGTCATGTGACAGAAGAGACCTAGAGCTTAACATGCTAATAATGTTTGATGGGGTTGTTTATCTTCCTTCGTAAAGGTCATGTGACAGAAGAGACCTAGAGCTTAACGTTGCTATCCGGCCCATCTAAGTTTTGCTATCTGTACGCAGAAGAGGGTCACCAATCCAACTGCTAAACAGACCCAGCTGGGTCGCTTAACCTCGCCGACCTAACAGGAAGAGGTGTTGCGATGGTCACGATGTTGTCCTCACTTGATGAACCCTTCTTCTCTCATGTACGCTTATTCTTTAATGGCGCCGAGGCTAACGACCAACTTCTCCGACTGCCAGCGTCGAAGCTCAGTCGGTAACACCGTTTCACTATACGCGAAGTGAAAACACTGAGTTCGGGGGGTTCGATACCCGCTGGTACTGATAATAATAATCTAAGAATTAACGCAATGGGTGGCATGCGTATGGCCTGGACGTTGTAGCACTTTTTGGCACTCCTGACTCAGTATTATTACTCATCCGACTGCAAGGCTACATTGTGGACAGTGTGGTAACACCGCTTCTCGTTGATCAGCGAAGTTAAGCAACATTGGATCTGGAGAGTAGTTGAATGGGAGACCGTCTTCTGCGTCTAGATTATGTAACGACCCGTGGTTTGGACCCTACGTAAAGATGTAGGTTCTGTTCGTCATATGACCTTAGAAGTTCCGAAGGAGGTTAAACAACTCCATCATTATATTCCTCTAATTACATGAATGGTATTAACTACAAAAAAGATAACCAACGAATCACACTTTGAAAAAAAAGATAAATAAATACAGGGTGATTCAAAATAATGTACACACATTGTAAAATTCTTTTTTTTTTGATACTAATGTGTTTTGTGCCAGTCTCGGTGAGGCTTGTTGGTTTTGTGCTCCTTCTTATTAAAATTAACAGCGTTTAAAATCTGTTATCCATTGTATTACTGCCCCAACAAAATTGTAAAAGTGCCAATATTACACAGTTACAATTTCACCAGATAATCTACATTACTTAACTAATAATATTACATAAAAAATGTTTTCAAATTTTTCTAGCGACATCCGGCACTACCTTCTTAGTCCCACAGAGCCACAAGTTGTACTCGTAACTTTGAAATAACAAACATACGAACGAACAAACGGGTGTTCCTATAGACATACGAACGAACGACTAAATTTTAACTACGTGTGTAAATATAAACTTAATGTAAAGCAAGAACGTCATCTGAAAATAGAGTCAAATTCTCTCATTAAGACTTCAAAAAACTATCAACAAATATCTAAATTTCAAGTGAATAAACTTTACAAAAATGGCAAAAAGAGGAAATAAAAGTCAACAACAACAAAAACAACAACAGGTATCCCCATTTCACTCATCTCCAGAAGTCTCCATGAGAGAACAAAAGAGAGATATGCCTTCTTCCTCCAAATCAAGCGCTGCTTACCCAGCCTTGGGAGAGATCTCCTTCCGTCATTGGATCGAGGAATTCAAGGCGAATAAAAGGCAGGAATGCCATACGTTTACCGGTGATAATAAACACTTAGTTTTATATATGGAATTGTACCTATCTTTTATCCTGAACTGCCTGACATAAAAAGATGAAAGAATAAACAAATTAGAAGAAAAAAACAAAGAACTAAAGTAGTGTATAAATGCTCTCAATGATTAAACAGTGACCTCAAAATGGAACTTCACACCAGAGTGGACCCAGTCTCTGAAGCCTCCCCAAGTGAAAACTTCGCTGAAATTGTCAGAAACGTCATCAAAGAAAAACTCCGTATAAACATTTCTGAAAATGTCATTACAGAGGCACAAAGAGTTAGGAAAAATAATAAAATTCAATTTGAGTGCAATTATAAATATCAATTATATCAATTATAAATATCAAACCTAATATATATATATTAATAATAATATATATATTAATAATGACTCACTCTGGGAATACAGAAAAGAAATTTTTGATGAACTATTAAAACTTAAAAAGAAAAATAATTTATTCATGTTATGTACAGGACGGTATAATACTCGTAGAGAATAAAAACCCACTCTAATAGACAGAGTTTATTTCCACGACAGTTTCGACGCCCACTGGCATCCTCCTCGGGTGGATACAGAAACACAAATGAAACAAAACAAGAGGGAAAAACAGTTCAGGGATCGACCGTTAAGAAATTCGCACCTAGGTTGGATTCCATTCTCTCGAGACAGGAGGGGCATTTTCATTAAGTACAAATTTTTTAAAACTATCTTCCTGTTCTAAACATACAGATTCTATTATTTTTTTTTTTACATAATTATTACATTTATAATTAAATTTATTACATTTAATATTGCATAATTATTAATTACAGAAATTATAAATTTATTATTACATTGGTTATTACATTGTTGTTTATTATACAGAAATTATAAACCGAAAAACGAATGAAAAAAGGCGATTAGGAAATAATCCAGAGACCATTGAGAAATTCGCACCTAGGTTAGATATCGTTCTCCCGAAACCAGAAGGGCATTTTATTACAGGGTCAGCTTATAACTACATTTCCACAAATTAAAAATATCTTCTTGTTCTATACATACAGATCCTAATGTTTTTACATAATTACTGCATATATTTATTTCCACATTATTACTTCCATTATTACATTTACTAAAAGCGAGTAGGAAACATTCCAATCCAGAGACATTTAAGAAATTCACACTTAGGTTCGAACACGTTCCCACGACTCCGTAAGGGATTTATTGACCAAGAATCTCATTAAAGGGTCTAACTTATAAGTACCTTCGCACAAATTAAAATTATCTACTTTTTCTATACACACAGATTCTATTATTTTTCTTTTGACATAATTATTACATTTATAAAGTACCTTACTTGATTCCCAATCTATAGCATGATTATTTTGGCTAGCGTGATAAAAAATGGCATTATTAGTATTACAACTTCTGAAGGCATATTGTGTTCTTTGATACGGGTTTCAATATTTCTTCCAGTTTCTCCCACGTATACTAAATCACAACTTTTACAGGGAATGCTGTAGACACAGGCTTGTTCCTCTTTTGCAACGTTATTCCTAACCAATTTACTTTTCACGGTAGACGAATATTTGAACGCCAAAGCAAACTTAAAATCTTTCGTCAACGGTTTTACTCTTTCTAAGCCGGCAATGTAAGGCAAACTCACATATTGTTTTTGGTTAACTGAAGGTTCCCGAGGGGCATAAAAAGATTTTCTGGCTTTAAAATACGCCTTTCTGATAAACCACTCAGGATATTTTAAATCCTTAAAAATGTTCCAAATCTTTGAATTTTCCGGATCCAGCAAATGTGGGCTACAAATCCTGAGTGCTCTTAGAAACATGGAAGAAATAATTGAGCTTTTAACCCCTTCATCATGATATGAAAAATAATGAATGTACGAATTACAATGAGTAGGTTTTCTATAGACCGTGAAATTGGGCTTTCCGCTTTCGTTAATGACCAAAACATCTAGAAAAGGTAATTGTTTGTCGTTCTCCCATTCATATTTAAATTTAATAGAGGGAACAAGATTATTTAATGACTGAAAGAAAGTGTCAAAGTTGTTCCAGTGGTCAGGCCAAACAAAGAGTGTCGATTCATACTCGACATTACTTCGACAACTTTCGGCGCCATCTACAAATAGAACTGCCTCCAGCATAACCCGCCCGTTAAGTAAACCTATTGCTATATAATCTATCATTATGTATCATTACTCTTATATATATTAATATAATTTTAAAAAGTTTTCATAAATTTATGCTGGCTTAAATTTTATAATTATATGCATTATATTAACTGAAACCCGGTTAAATGAACATAATAAGATTTTTTTAACATTCCAGGGTACACAAACTACTATGTATGTAGGGCTATAATAGGGGAGGAGTGTAAATATATTTGTAGACTCAAACTACAAGAGTAAAATATAGAAGAACTGATAAGCACAATACCTCAGAAACACTTGCAATTGAAATTTGTATTCATAACACCCAGTATTCAGTTTTAGGCATTTACTGACCGCCACCTGGTAACGTACCGACTTTTATTACAAATATCGATAGAATTCCAACCTCCAATTATATTGGTAACAATTGCGTCAGTGCAGGAGATTTAAATATTGATCTCACAAAAGAACATTCAAATACTGTAATAACGCAAGCTTCCTTCACAACATCGTGACTGCAAGTGGTTTTAAATTAGCTATTACAAAGCCAACTAGACTTCACAATGACATTAGATATTCGACTCTGCTAGATCAGATCTGGGTTCGGTCCCCGCTTGACTGCATCTCGAGTATAATAATATTAAATATTACAGATCACATGCCTACATACACCATGCTAATCACCCATTTCTCAGAAAGCTTCTTAGCTCTTACAGCTATAATAACAAATTAAAGTTCCTGAGAGAAATAACAGCTTTTGACTGGACTAGAGTAAACGAAAGTAACCATGACATTGAAACACAATTTCAAGCATTCTCAGACACACTAATGGGTATATTCAACGTAAATTTTCCTCTTAAATCAAAAGTAATATCTGATATTAAATACAACCAATGGATCACACCAGCACTCACTGTGAGTATTAAATGCAAGCATATTCTCTTTAAATTATTGAAAACTGATATTATTACGAACAGACATACAAAAATTACTGTAATAAACTTAATGCAGTAATTAAAAAAGCAAAAATAGGTTATTATTGTTTAAAAATTAATTAACATAAATCCAATCCCAAAAGGCTACGGAACACTCTGAAAGAGTTAATTCACACAAAAAAGGTTAAAAACAAATCCTTTGTCCTCCCTCACTCAAGGCGGAAATTCTTATCGTGATAAAATTGCAATACCACTCAGTAAGCTAATGAATGAATCAGTAACACTTGGTATATTCCCTGACAATCTAAAAGCGAGAGTATGCCCTGTATTTCAGTGGGGAAACCCAAATACTCCGTCCAATTATCGCCCCATTTCCGTATCACCAACTTTAAGTAAAGTATTTGAAAAAATCGTGTACAATAAATTTACTAAATTCTTAATCAAATATATGTTAACTAAAACGCAATTTGGGTTTAGAGGTGCCATAAACATATAATTAGAAAATGTGTATCAAAACTTAAACACCAAAAAACACTGCCTTGATCTTCCTTGACTTGTCAAAAGCATTTGATTCACTTTTGCATAAAATCTTACTGAATAAACTTCACATACCGTATACGGAATAAGATGAAATAAGGCGATACTAACCAGTGGAGTCTCACAAGGATCTATTCTTGAACATTACTATTTCTAATACATGTCAACGATTTTCTTCTCTCAACCACATTAAATTGCGTACAATGCGCAGATGATACCGCACTTCTTCTCATCATAACGTAGCCTTTCTAGTTAATAAAACGAACAGGCAATTAGAAAATGGGTATAAATGGATGTGTGCTGATAAACTTTTATTGAATCTGGCAAAGTCATCTTATATGAATATTACCACAAACATATTAATACAAACTGTCAAATAAAAAATGTGTATACTGCTCTTGCAAGAGTGAAAGAGGTTAAAGTACTTGGCATTAATTTTGACAAAAACTAAATTTCAAAAGTCATGTACAACATATTAAATCCCTATATTATTCCTATATTATTCTTTCATCCATCCACATTAAATCCCTATATTATGCCTATATTATTCATCCATCCACAGTTATTATATTGCGTTACAACATGGCGTAGCTGAAAGAAATATGTAAACCATCTTTTGGAAGTAATTCATAAAAAATGTCTGCGAACTCTCTCGAATCATGACAACAGACAAAGTCACACTTCCCCACTGTTTAAAGAACTAAATATTTTGAAACTAATTGACTTATACAAATTCAATGTTACTGTCAATATGTTCAGAGTTATCAATAAAAATCCACATACATCATCCATTCAAAGAGCACTCAACCCCCATTAAATACAGCATCATTCTAACACCAGACTGCCCAGGGTTTTTATACACAAACTTAACTATGTAATAGAAACTGCAATGTATATCAGTCAGGTTTCATCACTAAATGCATTTCGCAGATCACTAAAAAAGCACTTCATTAGCGCCTACTCGTGTATAAGTTTACTACTGCCTTTTTTACATATTAATGAACTTCCCATTTTATAATCAACTATTTAAAATATGTTAATTTCATTATGAACTTTTAAGTTCGTAAATTATTCTTTTTCATATTTTTTATTAAGCAACATTTGTTTTCTACTAAATATACAATAAATCATTTTATTTAAATTAGGTAACATTTTGTAAACTTTATATTGTATTTATTATTATTATTATTATTATTGCTATTATTATTATTATTTTTGTTATCACTATTACTATCACTTGCCACGTTCACTTTTTTATGTAATAAATAAACTAAATGCCATTCATTTTGCCTGAAAAGCCTACATGCTTCCAACGGCATATTCAGATAAGAATACTGTGAATATATTAATGTCATATCAGATAACTAAAAATTGTAAAACTCCGTTACTTTTACTCTTTTCTGAATAAAGATTTTGAATTTTGAATTTGAATGTATCAGGAAACGATTATAATAATAATAATAATAATAATAATAATAATAATAATAATAATAATAATTAAAGTCAGTGAACCGGTATGTTACCGATACAATAAAATTTGTAAATGTGCCAAGATTATCCAGTTACAGTCTTATTAGATGGTCCACAATACTTAATAATAATACATATACTAACTTATATCCTCAAAATTTTCTAGCGACATCCGGCACTACCTTCTTGGACCTATGAGGTATTAAACAGTGACCTTGAAATAGCGGGCATACAAACGAATGCGCGAGTGAGCCCTTTAAAATTACGAACGAATGAACGAACGAAACGAATGAACGAGTGAATTTTAACTACATAAACTGTTCAAAATATTTTCAAAAGGCCAGGTAAAGGCTCTGAAATCTTAAATGAAAGACCAAGCAAATAAACAGGTTTTATTACTTTAGATATATTTACAAACTTACACGCTTACATGATTTAAAGGAACAAGGACTGGGCACCCCTTTTAGCATCCCCATCCATCCCGTTACCCTCTCCCGCCCTACCCCCACCATATAAACTGCGAATCTTCCGTTTAATAGTAAAAGTTTTGACGGTGATCGCGGGAAATGTATGTTTCATTACGGTATAATCGTACAGTGACTCCGCGTGTATACTTTTTGTGTCATAGTTAGTAATAGTTACATAATTAATGTGAAAAGATGAAAGATGCCTGAGCATCGAACTGTTGGTATCCCGAGCATGATTTAAAGGGAGGAGAAGTGGACCCCTTTCGGCGTTCCCCCCATCTCCACCCCCAACCACCCCCCACCAGCTACGCTCACCCGCAAGCCGTTACAGATACAATGGGGTCGTCTGCTGTAAATCTTGTAAAAATTCCATTGTTATGTTTTATTTTTGACAAAGTACAGTAGATCATATTAGGTCAGACCTTCTTGTATCTGTCTCTCATGATTTTTATGATTCAGAAGAAATAGAACATGCGAGGGTACAATTAAACACCCTGTTCAGTGCTACTCTCCCAACTCGTAGAGGTAATTCTAGAAACGAGAATACCCTGAAAGACATTATAAATAAAGTGTCGACCCTCCGGGATAATGAGAACAATATTACCTTTTACGTTACTAACTATCAGAGAATACCGGTAATCTCTATGGGTGACGTAGACGTCGCGGTGCTCCTCAAACAGTATAATGAGGTACAAAAGTCGATAGTTGAACTGAAACACCAACACGTGGAGTCAAATCAGAAAAACGCGATTTCGCTAGAACAATTCCGGTCAGAGTTAGATGCGTTGAAAGAGACACTCTTCCCAAAGCCCAGTTACTTGGAAGCAGTTCAGCAAGCCAGATCTCCAAGAAGCGCGTCGGGCAGCGAGGGAAACGAAATCCCCGCCTCCAACTCCCCCCCTGAAGGTGGGGTGGAAACGCAGCATGCAGGGGTAGCGGTCAACCCCCCTCCCGTTCAGGAAAGGACCTCTGCTCCCGATTTCACAATGAGGAACAGGGGCGGTCCAATGTCGAGAGACGAGGCATCATTGCCCTCTTCCCTGCCTCCCACTGCAGAGGAGAGGTGTTCGATTACGCCTCGCTCGGTGCGCAGTTTCCCCCCTTCCCACCGAAGAAGGAGGGGTACGCGCGGCCGTCAGGTTATAAACACCGCTAACAGACCCTCACCAAGCCACAGAGTAAGGGAGGGGCCTCCTATCCCCAAAGGTTGTGCCACCCATCCCCCAGGCAGGCGAACCCTGCCTCAGGGAGATCGAGGGAGGAGGACGAAGGGTGGGTAACTGTTAACAGGCGCTCTTCCCGAAGGTTTCCTCAACCGGTCTCCGCGGCGAGGCCACCGATGGGGAATCTCACCCTCTTTGTGTCGCGAATTCAGCTCTCGAACGAGGCAAGCGATATTCGACACATGATGGAAGAAATCATTGGTGAACATAGTATATTGATAGTTAATAAACTAAACACGAAATCTCCGTATTATAACTCATTTAAAGTAATAATTAAAGGTGTAAATGCACATTTCAACCCGTATAATATGAGTCAATGGCCAGACGGGATTATTGTTAAGGAGTTTATTCACTTTTCCAGGAGATTTGATAACAGGCAAAATAATAATAATAATAATAATAATAATAATAGGCGCCCTAACTGTAATGCCTGAAAGTTGTACTGTGTATGATAATAACAATCTTACAAATAATAAATTCTCTATCAGTCATGGCGGATAATTTGTTGAAAATAGTCTCATATAATGTAAGGTCAGTGAGGAATTCAACTGTAGATGTTCATAAAATCTGCGACTGGCTACTTAAGCAAAAGCTAAAATTCCTCTCTACCATCCATGATGACTTTATGTACCATGCGTCATCAGCAGTAGACTTGTCAGATGAATTAATGTACGGTAGGCTTTTTGGTGTTGTTGCTTTCTTAACCCTTTCGCTCACGAATTATGACATAGGGTAAAAAAGAAATTTGCCTTTATGTGTGGTTATATAAAAATCAATATGGTTTATTTTTCAGCTACACAACTGTGTACCCAGTGAGTGAAAGGGTTAATAAGGAAAAATTTGTCAAAACATATAAAATTTTTGACAAGCGATAATGTAAGGTTGTTAGACATTGAATTACAAGTGAACAATGATTGCATATTAATTGTAAACTGCTATTTACCATATAACAACGGCAGTAATCTAGATGAATACATTGATTTGCTGTACAAAATTAAGTCATTATCAGCTAACCCAAAATATTCTCACTGTATAATAATGGGGGACTTTAACGCACATGTGAACTCGGAATTTTTTGCAGAATTGGATAACATGTGCGAGTCGGTCAATTTAAGTATACTAAGTGATGTTGATGTATTAGGGGTAGCAAGTGGTAATTTTACATACGTTAGTGATATGAGTGGTACCACCAGGTGGATTGATCATTGTCTCACTAGTAATACTCGAAAAGATCGAATTGTTAGAGTTCATATTCTGCATGATTTCATTCTTTCTGATCATAGACCATTAGAAATATTAATTAACGTTACCAATTTATGTGCAACACGACTTAACAAGAACTCAATAGGTAAGAATAGTCGCGTCGATTGGTCCAATGTTACGATGCAGCAGAGAATAGAATACAAAGACAGAACAAGTCACCTCTTTAATAATTTAGAAATTTTGCACATTGCCTGTAATAATCCTTGCTCAAATGATTCTCACTGTAAACTCATAGATAGGTATTATAGTAAGAGAATATCCCTGTTAAGAGAAGCAGGAAGCCCCCTGATTAAATCTTACAACTATCATACTAAGATTATTCCTGGATGGAATGGTTTTATTGCCCCCCTGAAGAGGGAATCGAAAGACGCTATGATTTGTGATGCTTTCATGGTAGAGACCCAGATTGGGACAGTATACTTGAATATGTGTAGAGTCGGGGTCAGTATAAGGCGGCCATAAGGCGATGTAAACAGGAAGAAGTCTATTCGAGCATCAAAAGCCTGTGAAGCTCGCATAAATAACGATAATTACAAATTTTGGAATTTGTTAAGATCAACGGGTGTCAAAAATGTCCTCCCTCCGACAATCGATGGGGTGCCGGGGAGGATGAAATTGCTTACTGTGGAAAAACCAATATTTCTAACATTCGTAACAGTGTGAGTAGGGATAATCTTAAGATAGATTGCATGCGCGAAACGATTGTGGGAGGGACAAGCGAAATACTTTGATATCATTTCTGAGATAAAGAGGTTAATTAAAGAGTTAAAGACTGGTTCTGCGTCAGGGGTAGATGACTTATCGAATGAGCACTTAAAATATGCAAATGACGTAGTATGTCTGCATATATCATTGCTCCTATCAGCCATGCTTGCTCATAACTATATCCCTGCAGAGTTCATGAGGGTATATATCTTGCCCCTGGTGAAAAATAAGTACGAGACATTCTGTCCAGCAATAATTACAGGCCTATTGCTGTCGCTTTCTCCTTATCGAAACTACTAGAAAAACTCTTGTTACGCCGATTAAATGATTTCCTATGGACATCTCCTAATCAGTTTGGCTTTAAAAGGTCCCACTCAACTGACCTGTGTATCTATGTACTTAAAGAAACAATATCTAAATACACTGACAGTAATTCAACTATTTATAGCTGTTTCCTAGATATAAGTAAGGCATATGATATGGTGAACCACAATATTTTATTTGCAAAACTAAAAGACAGGAAGGTTCCCACGTACATATTAAATTTATTGAAATTTTAGTATTCCCACCAATCTTTCATTGTTAGGTGGGGGCAATGTACTATCCGAGTGTTTTGGCTCCTCTTGCGGGGTGAGACAAGGCTCCTTGCTCTCCCCTATGCTTTAATGTGTATATCGACGAATTAATTGCTTCACTTAATGAGGCAACAGTGGGATGTTGTATGGATAACACAAGGATAAATAACTTAGTTTATGCCGATGATATGGTGTTAATAAGTCCCTCTGTTAAAGGTCTGGATCGGCTACTAAAAGTGTGCGAAGTGTATTCGCAGAAACATGATATTCTTTTTAATGTTACAAAAACTAAGGTTATGCAATTTCATCCTAAAAGCTGTAATCAGCCAGCTGATATAAGGTTTAAAATGAATGGTGAAGTAATTGAGGAAGTACAAGAGTTTAAGTATTTGGGTCAATCTTACCAGCTTCTTGAGTGATGACTCGGATATAAGAAAACAATCTTGAAGCCTGTGTGCTAAAGCGAATATGACCATAAGGAACTTTGATTCTGTACAAGTGAAGCCTAAAAAACCACTCTCTTTCTACTTTCTGCAGTAATATATCGTCAGCAACTGTGGGTGAATTATAAAAAAGGTTCTGGCAGAACCTAAATTTGCTGTACAACAGGTCTTTTTAGACGCTTACATAAATTACCCCGAGATTCTCAGCTTCGCAAATGTTTGCTACCCGCAATTCCTAGCTTCCCGGAGGTAACAAGACGTGCTCAATACAGTCTAATGCAAAGAATTAACAATCAACCAACCCGATCATCCAAGCTATCCATGAGTCCTGCCATTTATCTCTCTAAGGCTATGGACTTCTTCTTGGTACGAAAACGTCTGTCTGTAGCTCCACTTAACTTCGACATTACAGTATTATTTTCTAATCATTGTATATATTTTCTATCCTTAGTATATGAACTGTCATTGTATTAATAATATTTGTCATATGGACTATCGTCTGCCAATAAACCTTTTCATTTTCATTTCATTTCATTTCATTTTCATTTCAATAATAATAATAATAATAATAACAATAATAATAATAATAATAAAATCTTTAATGATATTTGGATTTAACTGAAAGTCGTTTGTGTATAATATAATCAATAATGTTCTCTTGAGAGTTTTTCCCTCATTTTATTGAAAATTCAGACGATGAATGAAGATCAAAGAAACTTCTAAACAAATAGTTAGGCACTTCATTTGCAAGAAATAAACATTTACATTTTTGCCTTGTGACTTTGAAAGCTTCTTACACATTAAAAAAATTTTGATTCATTATAGCAAAAAAAAAAAAATATATATATATATATATATATATATATAATATATATAATATACAGGGTGAGTCAAAAGTCTCCATACATAGGCAAAATGGTCATGATAAATAAATGATTATTTATTTTTTATTTTTTTGCAGATGATGTGCTGAGATGCCTTTGTCCCAAGAAGAGCGTATAGAGATCATTCTTCTGGCAGGATCAGGAAGCCTTCGCAAGGTGCCGAGGATTTAACAGGAGACACGCCCCCGGCACGCACATCACACACGACACCGTTGCCAAACTGATTGAGAAGTTCAAGAAGACTGGAAGTGCTGCAGACCAACCGAGAAGTGGCCGTCCCGAACAGCCACCGATGAAGGCACAGCGACCATGGTGCTGGCAGCGTTCGCAAGAGTCCCCAAAAAAGCACTCGACGGATGTCTGCAAAATGAGATGTCAGCCAAAGGAGTATCGTCCGCATTATGAAAGAGCACAGATGGCATCCATACAAAATGCAAATGTTGCAGTATCTTAGCGAAGACGACCCGGACAGGCGGCTGGAATTCTGTGAATGGGCAAGAACAAAAGTGAACGAAAACACGGAGTTCTCGGCTGGCATCCTGTTTTCAGATGAAGCCAACTTTTATGTTCATTGAGAGGTTAATCGTCAAAACGTACGTTATTGGAGTGATGACAACCCGCACTGGATGAGTCACTCAAAGACGCAAGGCACTGGAAAAGTGATGGTGTGGTGCGGGATATGGGGCAACACAATTGTTGGCCCTTTTTTTCATTGACACAACAATCTGAATGCCAAAATTTTCTAAACATGCTGCAAGACACAGTCATGCCGTCCCTGCTGAACGAGGACGGGGGGTTTTCAGCGTACTTTCAGCAAAACAGGACGCCACCCCATTACGGTATCTGCGTGCGCCAGTGGCTGGATCAGCAGTTTTCCGGGTCACTGGATTGGCCGCCGTGGTCCCGTGGAGTGGCCTCCGAGGTCCCCAGACCTCACCCCCCTTGATTTTTACTTGTGGGGGCACTTCAAGGCCATGGTGTACCAGGTGAAAATACAAAACACGGACCACCTAAAGGAACGCATTCGTGATGCGTGTGCACGCATAACACCATACGTGTTAACGCGCGTTTGTCATGACTGGGAGGAACGCATCCGTATGTGCATTCATGTAATGGCGCCCATATAGAGCATATTTTGTGACTTACTTGTGATTGCATAATAAAGTGACCATTTTGCCTATGTATGGAGACTTTTCACTCACCCTGTATATATATAAATAAATATATATATATATATATATATATATATTATATATATATATATATATATATATATACGCGCGCGCGAAAGGCACAGAGCAGAAATGGCTATAAGTACCTCAAACAACTACGTAGAATATGTAGCAGCAAAGATTAAAAAATTAAATATGGTACTAATTGTAATGTACAGACCCCCAAACACGCCAACCTCAAAATTTTCAGATTCCATTACAGAGGTAAGAAACTTGGTAAAAGATCTACACTCTCCAACCCTAAATATTTTTCTCTGTGGTGATTTTAATTTCCCATTCATGAAATATAAAAGGATAGGAAAAAATATATGTATACACCAGGACAAGGGGGGCACACGAGAAGACCAGGAGCAGGTAAAAATGCTACTAGCTCTAGCTGATGAATTTATGTTAACCCAAGAAATAACAGAAAACACAAGAAAAAACAACTGCCTAGATTTGGTATTCACAAACAACAGTAATCTAATTGATAATGTAGAAATATCCCCAACTATGATATCGGACCACAACATCATTGAAATAACAATTAATATAAAGGCAACAGGAAAGGAAAGAACACGCACAACAGAAAGAAGCAAATTCGAAATTTTTAATTTTCACTCCAAAGCTATAAACTGGGAAGATGTGACATCCAGCATTGAAGTAATAGATTGGAAAACCACTTTCGAAACCAAGACAACGGAGGAGATGCTAATGACGTTAGAGGAGAAGACGTTAGAAATTGTGGAAAAACATGTTCCAAAGATACAACAAAGAGGAAAGAGAAGCAGGTTCGAAAGACAAAAGAGGGCATTGTTTCGAAAGAGAAAAAGAGTGACTGCAAAATTAAGTAATTGTAAAGATAACAACATCAGAAAAATATTAAATGATAAACTGCAAAGTATCGATGTCGTCATACAGGAACTAATCGAAAAGCATACAGAAAAAGAAGAAAACGACGCTATAGAAGCGATAAAGGCTAACTCAAAGTACTTCTATAATTTCGCAAAAAGAAAGTCGAAAAACCATGCGACTATCGGACCTTTAGAAAATGAGAACAGTGCTTTATCTGATGATCTAACAGAAGTATCTGAAATATTAAGCTCAGTACGAATCATCTTTCAGTATCCCAAAAACTGAGAAATTGATATGCAATAGAAACGCGTTCTTTGAAGAAGAACCACAAGGGGAAAGTATAACGGATTTCGACTTTACGACGGATGATATTACACAAGCCAAAGGGAAACTAAAAACACACTCAGCGGCAGGACCAGATAAATGGAATGCCACACTGATCAAAAACTGCAAGAATGCAATCGCTGAGCCCCTACACTGGATATGGAGACGATCACTAGATACGGGAGAAATACCGGCATCCTGAAGAGTGCGAACATAGTCCCAATATATAAAGGAGGAGATCGATCCGAAGCCAAAAACTATAGGCCAGTATCGCTTACATCCCATCTCACTAAAATATTTGAAAAAATAGTTAGACAGAAAATCTATGACTTTTTGGAAACTCAGAAAAAAATCAATGATAACCAACACGAGTTTCGGTCAGGCAGATCATGCCTATCACAACTAATGGAACACTACAACAACATTATTGATTCACTTGAAAGTAATGAAAACTATGATGTACTATACACAGACTTTGCTAAAGCGTTGGACAAGTGTGACCACGGATTCATAATACATAAACTGAAATATATGGGAATAACAGGAAAAGTAGGGAAATGGATACATAATTTCCTTAGTGAGTGGCGGCAAGTCGTTACAGTACAAGGAGTAGCTTCATCAGAATCAGAGGTCCTCAGCTCAGTACCACAAGGAACAGTATTAGCTCCACTACTCTTCATAATCATGCTAACTGACATAGATGAGGACGTTACCAGAGACAGCACAGTAACATCCTTTGCGGATGACACAAAGATCAGTAGAAAAATAAGAAACCCAGAAGACAGGATCTCTACAAACCGACATAAACAGAATCTACAAGTGGACGGAAGACAACAATATGAAGTTTAACACCGAGAAATTTCAGCTATTACGGCACGAAAAAAGAGAAGACCTAAAATCCATGGAATATTATACCCCAAATGGAGAGGAAATTCACAGAAATTCCAGAGCAAAAGATTTAGGGGTTGTAATGACAGATGATGCGAAATTTGATACACAAAATAAGATAGCAGTAAACAGAGCAAAGAGAATAACGGGTCAGATATTGAGAACCTTTAAACGAAGGGATAGGAATGTAATGATTCCTCTACTGAAAACCCTGATAATACCCAAATTGGACTACTGCTCGGTCCTAACATCCCTATATAAAAAAGAAGACATTATACAGCTTGAAGGGATCCAAGAAGCTTCACAGCCAAGATCAATGGGTGCAAAGAACTAAATTACTGGGAAAGGTACGCGAACTAGACCTATATTCATTGGAAAGGAGAAGAGAGAGATACACCATTATTTACACTTGGAAAATAGTGGAGAAACTAGTCCCTAATCTTACTCTGAACCCTATAACTCCCCAAACAACGGTGGAAAGTAGAAACGGTAGACTGTGTCGTATTCCCAAATTGAAGGCGAGACAGGGAACATCCTTAACCCTGAAAGAAAATAGTTTTGTAGTGAGAGGACCGAAACTGTTTAATCATTTGCCCAAAGACCTAAGAAACACGAAGGGAGTTGCAGTGGAAATCTTCAAAAGAAGACTAGACGCCTGGCTCAGAACAATCCCCGATGAGCTGGGCGTACCTGGCTATGTGAGGTGGAGAGCGCAAGAATCCAACTCACTACTTCACCAGGCCAACTCGAGAGGAGGGGCGACAAGCTTGATCTTCGCGAAATGAGAAATCATCGCGCGAAACCTTTGTAAGGTTGTAAGGTAAGGTAAGATATATATATATTATATATATATATATATATATATAATATCATGCAAGAACACGCATGATTTGGTGAAATGCCTTCACCAAGATTATAGGTTGTACTAACTTTTACCCTTTCGTGGTGTTAGTGCCTTCTGTTCAAATATGCTGGGTTCGAATCGTGGTAGAGGCATTTTTGTTATATATATATATATATATATATATATTTATATATAGTTCAGGAAGAACCGATTCGCCTCTATTTAAAAGGGCATATCTCGGTGGAAAAACAAAGAAAAAGTGAGAGGAAAGACAGAGGAAAAAGAAAGGGTGGAGGGGACAGTCGAAGTAGAAAAAGACCAAAGATGACAAGGACTGCAGGGTCGAGCCCCATCATCCTTGGGTGCTAGGGCCGGGAGGGCGCACGTGAAACCTCCAGGAACAAGCACATACAAACGAGCACAAAAAGCACTCGAGAGCACGAGCTTAGAACCCCCTTGCGGGGATATATATATATATATATATATATATATATATATATGTATATATATATATATATAATTTAGACCGTTTCACGATTATATGGTAATTTTTCAAATTGAATTTTGATAAACGCACACACTTTTATTTTTTATATAAAGGAAGAAAAACAAATAGACAAAATATCATTTTATTTGAATGATAAAAAGGCACCCCTCAGATGGCACTTCTTTTACATTAATGGATAATTAGAGCAAATATAAGACTGAACGAAAAATATGTTTTAAAACAAAGCGACTTAAATTCTATTTAAGACATACATTGATTAAGAATATAGGGATTTCAGTGGCTGAGGGACCTCCTTTCTCTGATTTTCAATGATTTGAAAGGCCAGTTGTCTCTCTTCTTCACTCTTTGTGAGCTTCTCATTAAACTCTGTAGCCAGTTTGACTCCTCGTTCAGCACAGTCGTTGATTACTTTGACTGCCATGACCCGATTACGGTGCTCTTCAATGTCTTCAAGTTTCTTGGGAATTTCTATTTTCAAACACTTGAAGAAGTCTTGTGTTTGAGTTGTGACAAAACTGGTAATCTTTGAGTCATTGGGGTTTTGCAACATTCGGGGGTCCACCTTTCTTGCCCTCACTTTTCGAGGAGGCGCGTGGTGAAGGTTGTGGAGCATTAGAACCTTATCATCTTCAGTCACGAGGTTTGAGAAAAAGCCAAATCCTACAAGATCCTCACTCAAGTACCAACCATGGTTCTGAAGTTTTTTGAGGGCTGTAGCACCCACTTCCTTATCAACCTGGATCTTGTAGATATGTAGCATCTTGAGGAGGGCCAAATCATTTGCTGGAGCATCAATTCCAACTGGAGATGTATACCAAGCTTGAAGATAAACTGTCACTGAAAAGGCGTTTATTCGTATCAGAGCTTGTTTTTCATGAGGGGTGAGAAGGAATTGGTTCCTAAATAAGTAAATTTTTAAGGAATAGATGCCCTTTCCCATCCATCTAGCTCTGCTGTAAGCTCCTGGGTAGTGGAATCTGCTATCAGAGCCTTTATTTGTTTTAGGCATTGGACAACCAAGGAAGATAAGTGCAAGTTCTAAGTATTCCCTGTAGTCACCTCGAGTGTGGCCCTCTTGAAGTTTGGAGTTGATGAAAGAAATAAGCTTGTCTCTGTGCTTCAAGATCCAATGATCTAAAGATTCTGAGGTGAGATCATTGGGTTCATAGGGCTTGTAATTCTGCTGATCAATGTTATCCCAACAATCTCTGAATCGATTGAATAAGGGAATTTGTGGACCCGAAGAAGAGAAAACATGTCAAAAACTGCAGTGATAAGAAGCTCGTGGATATGGTGGCGGCATGCCAGAAAAAGGAGTGATCTCTGAAGGGCCTTTTGGATGATGGTACAAGCCCCAGCATGGATACCTGTATTGCTTGCAGTAGTATCAAAACAAAGGCCTGCTACCCACTCATTTACTTGTGGCCATTGCTTCAAGACATCTAAAACTGCTCTCCCCATTTCTTCTCCCGTTCCAGAAATAAGCTTTGGAATAGACAGTAATTTTTCTAATTCGCCTGCACCAGTCACAGCAATGGGCATTACATCAATCTTACCCCCATGCATGGATGGAAGAAGCTTTCCATCAAAATGAATTATTAAAGGGGTATTTGGTTGGAAACTGGC
>JAJOZX010012195.1:100000-117077 GCA_023014485.1 Bathynomus jamesi
TTATACAGAGGGTGATCGAAAAAAAAAGTGTTCACAAAAAATAATTTATTGTACATTTTTTTTTTTGGAGAACACCTTTTTGGATCACCCGATATTAAATGCGGGTAACCAAACGCTTCTATTAAGCGAATCGGATTTAGGTTTGTCAAATATTTAGAAAAACGAAAGCATTTCAATGCTGAACTTTCAGCGTTTGTTGCCAACTACAACTGAACCTGAAAGATTAAACCAGTAAAGGAATAGAATAGTCACCCGAACGATTGAGGTTAATTAAGCAACTAACAAAGGCCGAAAAAGAACTCGCGCTACTGATATTGCTTTTAACTTGATTCACTGCGTCATAGAATAATGTAGGAGAAATAAAATTTGATGCTGGATGCATGGAACTTAAATCCAGACGATGATGCTAATAATAATCCAAGAGCTAAGTCAATGGGCCGCATCGATTGGCCTGAGCGCTATGCCTGCTGTTTCTGGTCCTCCTGACTGATTATAATTATGTATAGCATTCCATTAGTCAGTAGATAAGGTAGATATCCTTCGGTTTATGTTACTCCTGAACGTAAATCTTCGCGCATGTGACGGAGTTTAGATATACAGTGTTGTTTAAAAGTTTTCATAGAGGTTGGAAAAGAAGTTTGTTTGTTGTTTAAAGAAAAATAAGTGGGTTAATAACTCAGATGTTTGGCAGAATAAAAATATTGATCTCCAAAAATCATGATTTTATATTTCTAAAATGTTTTATTTACAAAATAAGCTAAGCAAAAGTATTCATACACACACAACATTCTTGCAAATTTACTAAAAAGTCATTTATGATTGACTTTATCTTGTAGTGAATACTCTTATTTTAGTTTCAAGATAAATGTTAATTTTACCGTCTTGAATTTCGGAATAGCTATAAATTCATTTTAAATTAGTTACCCCTCATAATTCAATTGTAAACCACATTAATACTAATTTTATGTATATTGTATTATTTTATTGTATGTAAACATAATTAATTATATATCACAATTGTCAGTTAATTATTTATATTCAAACAATTATTTTAATCTAATACCATGTCCATTTACAAATAAATAATAGAAATCCAAGGGTTATATTTTCCACCTTTGGTACTGTCGCAGTTTCGCCTAACGGACTCAATACGGCTAGTGATATAATCACTGGTTGGCACTTAACTAGCGGCAGTGCTTATGGCTACATCATCCAGGTTAACCTATACCGGATAGATGCGCTACGGTCCCAAGCCGTAGCTTGCCTAGGCCCAACGACGACGACGTAAACCAACAATTGGTGACTCCGGAGTTGGATTCCCCCCTTTTACCGAACGACTAGGATTAGACTGTAACGTCGTTCGTGCCCATCACCCCCTTCACCCGAGCGACTAGGACCAGACTGTAACGTCGTTCGTGCCCATCACCCCCTTCACCCGAGCGACTAGGATCAGACTGTAATGTCGCTCGTGCCCTCTGCCCTCACCCCTGCCCGTGCGCTCTGTGCCTGCGCTCGTCTCAACCTCCACTCCTTCGTTGGTAACTTGTCGTCTTGCTTGTACGTCAGCAAGCATAGGAGAAGATGCCTGACGACGCTGGTGCCATCTCCCACTTGAGCGTAAAGCTCCCCGTCTTCTGGCCGGGTGATCCATTTATTTGGTTCCACCAAGTGGAATCACAATTCAACTTGGGAAGGATCACCGCTAGCAGGACGAAATACGATCATGTTTTGTCCTCTACCAGCGAGCATCATCTCTGAAGTCCGTAACGTCATCGTGTCTACTTCCACGAGTGAGGACCCATACAACGATCTGAAGTCTGCCATCCTGCGCCGCACCACTGTCTCCGAGCGTGAGAAACTACATCAGTTAATCTCAAAAGAAGAACTTGGAGACCGTAAGCCCACTCAAATGCTGAGGGCTATGCAGTGCGCTCTAGGCGAACGCGCACAAACCTTCGATAAGGACATCTTTAGACAGTTGTTCTTGCAGAAACTTCCTCCATCAGCTCAGCGTGTCTTGGCCACTATGGATCCTGCTACTCCAGTTGACAAACTAGCAGAAACTGCCGACAAAGTAGTGGAGATTGACACAGCTCCGGTCAACAACGTGAACACACAATCGGAACTGGAGTTGAAAGTGGAAGAGTTAAGTCAACAACTCAACCACGTTTGTTCTCTGCTACAAAATCAACGGCAAAGAAGCCATTCTCGGTCAAGATTACGAAGAGGCAACGTTCGAGTTCCGGGAAGATCTGCTTCTACCACTCCAAATTGGAAAGAAGGCTAGGAAGTGCATCCCCTTGCAATTTTTCGTCGGAAAACCCCAGCAGCGAGTCCTAATGGCGTCTAGTACTCGCACTGCCAACCTGTTATTCATAAAGGACAGGAACTCTGGTGTCAATTTCTTGGTCGATACCGGAGCGTCAGTCAGTGTATTCCCTCAAAAATCTGGTCATACGCACTCGGAATCTCCGCCTCTATACGCTGCTAACGGTTCACGCATACCCACGTACGGTACTCAGTCGCGTGAACTAAACTTGGGCCTTCACGATCCTTCAAGTGGATTTCATCTGTGCTCAAGTGCAGCATCCATAATCGGCGCTGACTTCCTCCAGCATTTCAAACTCCTGGTGGATCTTGACAAGCGACGCTTATGCGACCAGGCCACACTGCTTTCTGTTCTTGCCAAACAGGTTGCCCTTCCGGACGCCTCGAACTCTGCACTTTCCCTCGTTCCCCTAATTCCATGTACCAGTGCCTTTTCCAACGATATCCAGGAATTCTTCAACCTATGCAGATGGGTGATACCATTAAGCACACCATTACCCATCACATTACAACAAAGGGTCCCCCTGTGTTTGCAAAACCCAGACGTCTTGCCCCGGACAAACTGAAAGCTGCCAAATCGGAATTCCAGCTTATGATAGATCTTGGAATAATAAGACCTTCCAAAAGCAGTTGGTCCTCTCCCCTACACCTGGTCCAGAAGAAGTCAGGAGACTGGAGACCATGTGGGGATTACCGGTTTTTAAATTCGACAACCATCCCGGACCGATATCCGGTACCAATGTCCAAGACTTTACTTCTCTTCTCCACGGCAAATCTATCTTCAGTAAAATAGACCTCGTTAAGGCTTTCCACCACATTCCTGTAGAGCCTTCGGATATTCCCAAGACTGCAGTTTGTACACCATTTGGGTTATTCGAATTTGTGAAGATGCCGTTCGGGCTACGGAATGCTGCGCAAACCTTTCAGAGGTTTATAGATGAGGTCACCAGAGGCTTAGACTTTGTTTATGCCTACATCGATGATTGCTTGTGGCCAGCTCAACGGAAGGGAACATAAGGAACATCTTTCACTCCTCTTTCAACGCTTAGAACAATACGGTGTTACTATTAATGCATCTAAGTGTGTGTTTGCACAGCCAACCTTGGAATTTCTTGGTCACACGATTTCGCAGCACGGAATTACCCACCTTCAGGACAAGTGTGAAGTGATAAAAAATTACCCTATGCCAAATAATCAGCGTGAGTCACGTCGGTTTCTAGGTTTGGTAAATTATTACCACAAGTTCATTAAAAACTGTGCCAGTGTTCTTGCTCCTCTACACGCTATGATCACACACAAACGCAAGGTAACAAAATTGGTATGGTGTAGCGATAGTTTACAGGCGTTCGACAATGCCAAAAATGCTATCAATAGTGCATTGTCTTTGTCATTTCCTATCAGTGATGCCCCCCTAACTCTGACGGTCGATGCATCAGATGTTGCGATCGGTGGAGTGTTGGAACAAACCATTAACGGTCAACAAGCACCCATCGCGTTTTACTCGAAAAAGCTGCAGCCAGCCCAAACGCGTTATAGTGCTTTCGGACGTGAACTTCTTGCTATTTACTTAAACGTGAAGCATTTTCAACATTTCCTTGAAGGCCGAGAGTTTTGTGTTTTTACCGACCACAAACCTTTGGTCACTGTCTTCAATAAAAACAGCTGTAACCACTCTCCCAGAGTCATCAGGCAACTCGATTATATCTCGCAATTTACCACAGATATCCGCCACATCAAAGGTGTCTTGAACACTCCAGCGGATGCACTTTCAAGAATAGAGATTACTTCTGTTACCCTCAGCTCTACACTGTGGAATGCTATTGCACAGGATCAAGATAAGGATACGGAACTACAAGAACTGCTCAGAGAAGACTCCACTCACTCACTTTCCCTCAAGAAAATGAGTATGCCAGGATTGTCTGTGCCCCTCTATTGCGACGTATCAACAGCTGCTATTCGCCCTTATGTCCCTCCATGTCACAGAAAAGCAGTCTTCACGGATCTTCATAAGCCCTCCCATCCTGGTATCCGTGCTTCGCAACACCTGGTTACCTCTCGCTTTGTTTGGCCCTCGATGCGGAAGGATGTCAAACATTGGACCAAAACGTGCCTTGCCTGCCAGCGTGCCAAAGTCCAAAGGCACACCAGGTCCCCCTTTGACGCATTTCCGCCCCCATCCCAGCGATTTGAGGTAATTCATGTAGACATTGTTGGCCCTCTTCCAGTGATTCAAGGCCAACGTTATCTGCTCACCTGTCTCGACCGCTTTTTCAGATGGCCTGAAGCCATCCCACTTCCTGATATCCAAGCGGACACTGTTGCAAGAGCCTTTCTTCAAGGATGGGTATCAAGATTTGGATTGCCGACAAAAGTCATCACTGACCAAGGTCGCCAATTTGAGTCTTCGCTTTGGAAGAAGTTTACCAGCTTGTTGGGTACAGTACATGCGCATACCTGTGCGTATCATCCGCAAGCTAACGGCCTCGTCGAACGCTTCCATCGCCAGCTGAAGTCATCCCTTATGTGTCACGAAGACTCCCATTGGATGGATAAGCTTCCACTCGTGTTGCTTGGTATTCGCTCTGCATTTAAGAGTGATCTGAAGACTACAGCGGCTGAACTAGTCTATGGAACAACACTGCGGCTACCAGGTGGCTACTTCACTGCAGGGGATAAGTCATGTGATCCTACGGAATTCGCTCAAACACTTTCCTCTCACATGCAGTCCCTTCAGCCTGTTCCCCCTCGATTGACTAGCCAACAGAACATCTTTGTTTCCCCAGCCCTCCAATCTTGCACCCACGTTTTCGTTCGTGTACCTCTCCCAAAACGGCCTCTCCAATGTCCATATGACGGGCCCTATGAAGTTCTCCGACGTACGCGCAAATCATTTCTCATCCAGCGCGGTTCCAAGGTCGACAAGGTTTCTATCGATCGTCTTAAGCCTGCGTTTTTGGAATCAACCTTAAGCGAGGTACATGTAGCTACCAAAAAGGTCCAGAGGAAATCTGTGTCGTTCGGAACTCTTTGAACTTCCTCTCTGGTGGGGGAGTGTGTAGTGAATACTCTTATTTTAGTTTCAAGATAAATGTTAATTTTACCGTCTTGAATTTCGGAATAGCTATAAATTCATTTTAAATTAGTTACCCCTCATAATTCAATTGTAAACCACATTAATACTAATTTTATGTATATTGTATTATTTTATTGTATGTAAACATAATTAATTATATATCACAATTGTCAGTTAATTATTTATATTCAAACAATTATTTTAATCTAATACCATGTCCATTTTACAAATAAATAATAGAAATCCAAGGGTTATATTTTCCACCTTTGGTACTGTCGCAGTTTCGCCTAACGGACTCAATACGGCTAGTGAGATAATCACTGGTTGGCACTTAACTAGCGGCAGTGCTTATGGCTACATCATCCAGGTTAACCTATACCGGATAGATGCGCTACGGTCCCAAGCCGTAGCTTGCCTAGGCCCAACGACGACGACGTAAACCAACAATCTGTTTAAAATTTGTACCTTACTCTGCAAGAGAAGAAGAAGAAAAACAAAAGAATGAAAAGAGCTAAGGTGTGAATGTAAACAAAGTTTAGGCCAGTACGTGAGGTGATAATTGATTGACAGCTGCAGGAAGTAAAGAGTTATCTCAAGACCTTAAAAACGTGTTATTGCTGCTCACAAGGAAGGAAAAAGCTACAGGAAAATTAATCAAAGGTATAGTTTTCCACATACTACGAGTGCATTGTTAACACTGTACTGAAATGAAAAGCTTTCATACGACCAAAACCGCAACTCGAAGTGGAAGACCAAAGAAATTTTCAGACTGTAATGTGCGTCATATTACAAGTAAAGCATTATTTATCTAATCCAAAGTTAAGCCCCAAAGATCTAAAAGATTCTCTGGAAAAGATTGGAGTGGATGTTATCGATCTACTGTCCGTCGTACGTTGAACAAACATAATATTTATGGAAGAGTTCCAAGAAAAAAGCCTTTGTTGAAGAAACATCATCGTGAAGCTCGACTGAATTATGCTAAAAGCCATGAAAATGATTCATTTGTTTTTTCGAACGAGTTTTGTTCACAGACGAAACAAAAATCGAGCTAGTTGGAGAAATGATCATATACGTTTGGAGAAGACCAAACACAGAACTGAAAGATCAGAACATATTACCCACTGTGAAGCATGGTGGTGGAGCGGTCTCTTGTGGAGGTGTTACAGTGTTGCTGGACCTGGTAATTTAGTTGAGATAGTTGGTACTGAGTTCCACCAAACATCAAGAAATATTGGGAAAATGTACTTCAATCTGTACGTAAGCTGTCAATGGGGCGTAACCCTATTGTACAACAGCACAATGATCATAAACATACCAGTAAATCAACTTTGGAAAATATGAATAGGAAGAAATTTAAGCTACTTCAACGGCCAAGTCAGTCTCCAGACTTGAATCTGATTGAACACTTATAGTTTGATTTGAAGAAAGCAATTTATAATAGAAAGCCAGCATCCATCAGTCAATTACGAGAATTTTGGAAGGAAGAATGGCTAAAATTGATCCAGATAACTGTAAGAAGCTTGTGGAGTGTTATCCCAAACGTCTACAAGAGGTTATCAACAAAGCTGGGCACTTGCGTTTTTTTTTGCGGTACTGCGGTACTACCGCACTACCAAACTACCGCATAACGCAGTACCGCAAAAAATGCGGTAGCGGTACTGCTGTACTTTCAGCGATCCTTTGCGGTACTGCGTTATGCGGTACCGGTTTGGTAGTGCGGTAGTACCGCAGTACCGCAGTACCGCAAAAAAAAACGCAAGTGCCCAGCTTTGGTTATCAATGCTAAGGGTGGACACACGAATATTAACATTTTGTATGAAAACTTTTGCTTATCTTTACTTTAGTTTTGTGTTTCTGCGCATTTTTTTCATTTACTCTAAAAATTGTTATGTCCATTAATTGAACTAATATTCAAGTGTTTCTCAATATGATTTTTATTACTGAATCCTTTTATAACAGATTTATCATGAGAATGGGGCGTTTGGCAGAGTGTATGAAAACCTTTAAGCACCACTGTAGATGGTATATTCCCATCATTTCTCTGCGATATAAGTGACTCTGGTATTCAACAAATTGGTCCCTTTAATAAAATCTCAGATTGTATCGGATTTCCACTCGCCTGCATTTCAAGATAAAGGAATGATGGAATGCAATACATTGAAATAATATTTCGAACCTCCTTCTATGTAATTTACATAAAACACTAATAAATAACTTGTTGATCTAATTTTGGCTTGGCCTTTGCAAATATATATATATATATATATATATATATATATAGGAGATTGTAGAGTAAGGAGGCGATTGTAGTTGTAAAGAGAAGATTGTAGATACCAAACGACCAGGGAAGTATCGTACATCGGGGTGGGGTGGGAGGGGAACGTTAGACAGAAGATAGAGAGTGCTGGAACTCCCATTTCTCCTGTCACTCTCCTCCTTAGCTGATCTTTTTCCGTGTCTCATCTACCCTGTGAGCAGTCCAACATGCTCTCAAACACACACTTCTCTCCCTCAATTCCTCACGACATACACATGCATCTTACACACTACATAATCTTTTCAAAATTAAAAAAAAAATGGCATCAACTTCAAGAACCTCTGAGTCCCTTGGGGAGGGGACCATAAATGTCCCCACTTCTGGCCCCCCCTCTGCCGATACCGGGAACGCAGCGGGGCTGAATCTGCTACAACCCATTTGAGATGTTCTGGACCTCTGTCTGATTCACTTTTCTTAAACTTCTGCAACATTCGTGGCCTTTTCTCAAATTTTCAATCTATTGAACACCACCTCTCCTCCTCTAAACCTCATCTTCTTTTCATCACTGAAACTCAGGTGTCTGGGACGACTGACAGCAACCCCTTTTCTGTACCCTCTTACTTTCTCTATACTCAATTTCACTCCAAAGGTGGATGTTGCGTATATGTACGCAAAGACCTAACTTGTTCTCGTATTCCCGAACTCGAATCTTCCGAATTTTATACCCTCTGGCTACGGCTTACATACCAATCTCAAACTAAATACATCTGCGTTGTTTAACTTTCTCCCAATTCGACTGATTACACCAGTACACATTTGAAAACTTGTCGATCGATTTTTACAAACTAGTTGGTGATTCTATATAATTTGAGTGCGCTGATATCAAAAATATAGTTAGTTTTTCCCTATCACGTATGGTTTTCTTACTACAGGGTGTGTCATAAATCCCCCATTTATCCCCAAATGTGAACCATCTTATCGAGACCAACATTGGATTGCACATGCTAAACCATAAATTTTGTTGTTATAGACTACAGTAACGCTTACATAATAATGTAGGGTAAATATATATAACAACCAGTCCCGTTCCCAGCAAAATACTCTCTCCCCTCCCATCAATGGGTGGTTAACATTTGGGGACAGATGAGGTATTACAACACCCCTTGTAGCACGAAATCTTTAGGTGATAGAGTAAAACCTAATTAAAGCAGAATTAAATAGCTCCTAGCTCTTGGACAAGCATATTGCTTGTTTATGAAAGAATAAAAAAATAACTGAAAGAAACAAAATATATTTACCTTCTTTACTTGCAAATATTTCAGGACTTATTCCAAAGACTTAAGACTACGAATGTAGATCTGACTAATGACGACTAAACCGGTGCTTCTTTGATGTTTTCTTCTGCTGTGCGTTAGGCTGATCTCGTTGCAGACACCAGCAGTAATCCGCCATCATATTTGTATGCCATCTTCCTTGATATCTTCTTTCCATGGTTTTAATGTCCTGGTGAAATCGTTCCCCTTGCTCCTCACTGACATCTCCGAGATTTTCGGGAAAACGGTCAAGATGCGAAAATAAGAAGTGAACTTTCAGGCTCATGTTGCAGCCTAAGGCGAAAAACTTTTTAAGCACATTTTCCACCAGTCTTTCATAATTTTGGCTTTTGTAGTTTCCCAAGAAGTTTTCAACATCTTTGAAACCAAGCCATGCTTCTTTTTCTTTATTGGTCATTGTGTTCAGGAAATGATCGTCTGTCAATAACTTTCTAATCTGAGGACCTATAAAAACACCTTCCTTTATTTTCTCCTAGCTAATCTTTGGATATTTTGAACAAATGTACTTGAAACACTCACCTTCTCTATTCAATGCTTTGACATACTGCTTCATCAAGCCTAACTTAATGTGCAAGGGTGGTAGGAGGATTTTATTTGGTTCAACTAGATGTTCATGTAAAATGTTCTTTGATCCTGGGGTAAGATTCTCTCTAAGAGGCCAAGTTTTCCTCTTCCAGTGCTGGTCACGTGCTCGACTATCCCATTCGCAGATGAAACATGGCATCTTAGTGTATCCTGATTGCTGCCCAAGTAACATGCAGAGGACTTTGAGATCCCCACACAATATCCATCTGTGATTTTGATACTGAATTTTTTCCAGAAGCAGTTTCATGTTATCATAGGTCTCTTTTAAATGAGTAGAATGGGCCACTGGGATTGATGCATATTTGTTACCGTTGTGCAGTAACACTCCTTTTAGACTGGTTTTAGAGGAATCTATAAACAACCTCCAGTCACTGGTTTGGTATTCGATGCCTAGCTTGCACACTAATCCTGTGATGTCTTTGCAAAATACCAAGGGACCATCTTCTTCGAAAAAAGGCACGAAGTCTTTCTCACGATTTCTGTACCAAGCGAAGCATGTGTCGGATGCCAATAAATTGTTCTCCTGCAATCTAGACCCCCAAAAGTTCTGCAGAGTCCTTAGGCAGATTCAAATCCCTGACTAAGTCATTTAGTTCGGCTTGGGTTAATGGTTTAGGAGGATCTCGGTCAGCTGTTGGCTGTTCATAAACATCATCATTGTCTGGATTTGGAGCTGAATCAGAATCTGAATTGTATTGATCCAGACTCTCGGGTGGGCGAGGAATAGGAACTTCTGGACCATGGGGTACCGGCCTTATTGCAGATGGAAGACTTGGGTATTGAAGGCTCTCTTTATTCTTTGCATTATAACCTTTAACATTGTAAGAACAGAAGTAGCAGTCGTCGGTATGGTTTCTAGGCTCGCGCCATACCATAGGGATCCCAAATGGCAAACTTTTCTTTTTACCTTTGCTCCAATTCCTTAGTGCCGCAACACACGTAAGACAAACCTTGTGTGGAGCCCAACTTTTGTCTTGATTTCCTAATTTAATTCCAAAATAAGCATGATAAGCTCTCTTAATGAAGGTCGTTACATTTGTCCTTTGTTTTACAACAACATACCGACCACAAATATAACAAAATATGTCTGGTCTATGGGTACTTCCTCTAGAAGCCATTATTAAAATTTTAAAGACGTAATGTTAGAATTATCTATCTGAAAAATATGAAAAAACAAAATTAATTAAAGATAAAAAGGTAAAAAATTACAAAACGCCCCAAAATTTTTTGCTAATAACTTTAAAACTGTGGGTGATAGAAAAAAACTGGTAGCATTTTTTAATTCAGCGCAGCGAACTGCTTCAGAATCACAACTCAAAATAAAGAAATCGATTTTCATGCCGACCGGTGTTATCCAAAATTCTTTGACTACCTCACTTCCAAAGTGGAATACATTCTTTCCCGCTCTCCCTTTGCTGAAATCTCCATTTGCTGAAATCTCCACCTTTGGCTTTCCTTCCATTTCACTGACATCCCTGGTGAACTAGCTTACAACTTTTCTATCCTAAATGACCTAGAGCAGATTGTGCAGCACCCTACTCGTATCCCCATCGCCAATCGCCCAATCTTACATCTCATCCTTTTTCTCCGTTGAGCTCCTCCGCCAACAATCTAATATCTGTTTCCTGTCCTATCGCTCCAATTCAGCATTTTGATCCTCCCAAAACGAGGCGCTTTTGATACTTCGGCGCCGCTGATTGGGAGACCCTTAGACAGTACTTCTGTGAATTCCCATGCCATGGAATGATTACTGCTTCCATGGCCGGGGCCCTTCTGAGTGTGCTGAGAGCATCACAGAGGTGATTCTCTCGGGCATGGAGGCGTACATTCCATATTCTATTCCTACTACTAATGCAAAAAACTTTGGTTTAACTTTACTTGTGTAGTGATGTCTAAATTAAGAATATTAATTTTTGTTTAGTAATGTCTAAATTAAGATAAGTGATGGTTTGTTTATTAAAATTATTAAATACGAATAGGCAACACAAGGAGTCGGCCCCCGAAGGCTGGATTTCGAAAAATACCCTCCAGTCTTCCGGGCAGGCGTGGGCCAGTAGGGCGCTTTGTTGTGTTAGAACGTAATTGAAAATGTAGGCTATTCTTTTGGTGTCTCTCTCGGCTTAAGTAATATTAAATTTTACCCCTCGCATTCCCCCGTTTAACTAAAGTCATTTCGGCATAAATAAAGTATTAAAAAGTGTAATTAGAGTGGTAATTAACCCCCCTTCCCCGTAACGGTTTCCGAATTCGACCACCCTACCAATATTTATAAAGCAACGGCGAAACGTGTGTAAATAAAATGGTAAATGATAGAAGTAAAATGGAATAAAGAGTAGAAAGTAAAGTAAACAAGAAATTATAATAATGAATAAAAACTTCATTACTACACTTATTCTAATGCTATCTACAACAGATAGGAGGCTTTCAGAGAGTACCGTCGCCATCCAACTCCTGACTCTCACTCAGCTTATATTTCTGCCCGGAATCGTGCAAAATCTGTTCTTCGACCCGCCAAAAAATTCCTTCATCCGACAAAAATGTAAAAATCTATCCAATTCTAATTCTTCTCGCTCTTTCTGGCATCTAGCTAAGAACCTCTTCAACAACTTACTTCCTCTTCTTTCCCTACTCTTTTCCATTCCGACGGCACAGTTGCCGTCTCTTCTGACAAAGCTTAACTCTTCGCTCACACTTTCACTTACAATTCAACCCTGGACGATTCTGGTGCTGTTCCTCCATCTCCTCCCCCCTCTGACTTTATTATGTCTAAAATTAGAATCTCTTCTAAAGATGTTTTTTCTGCCCTACCTGGGCTCAACTCTAGGAAGGCGTATGGTCCTCATGTTGTTCCTCCTGTTGTTCTTAAGAACTGTGCTTCTGTGCTGACATCCTGCCTAGGCAAACTCTTTCGTCTTAACTGTGCTTCTGTGCTGACACCCTGCCTAGACAAACTCTTTCGTCTTTGTCTCTCATCTGGTATTTTTCCTTCCTGCTGGAAGTTTGCTTTCATTCAGCCTGTCCCAAAGAAGGGTGACCGCTCTCAACCCTCCAACTATCGTCCAATTGCTTTGATTTTTTGCCTTTCCAAAGTTTTTAAATCTATCCTTAATAGGAAGATTCTTAAACACCATTCTTCTCACACTCTTCTTTCAGATCGTCAGTAAGGATTCAGCAAGGGACGCTCTACTGGCGATCTTCTTGCATATCTCTTTGACGCTTGTCATCCTCCTTCCGGGATTTCGGTGAAACTTTTGCTATTGCGCTAGATATATCAAAAGCTTTTGATAGAGTCTGTCACAAATCTTGAATTTCCAAACTGCCCTCCTTCGGTTTCTATTCTTCTATCCGTGCTTTCATCTCTAATTTCCTTTCTGGTCTATCTATAGCTGCAATTGTAGATGGCCATTGTTCTTCTCCTAAAGCTATTAACACTGGTGTTCCTCAGGGTTCTGTCCTGTCACCCACTCTTTCATTTATTAATGATCTTTTAATTCCCACTTCCTGTCCTATTCATTCTTATGCCGATAATTCCACTCTTCACTTCTCCACTCGCTTCCCAATGCGGCCCTCACAGCAGTCACTCCATGATTCGCGTAGGACGGCTATGGTACACCAGACCTCTGATCTTTCTGTTTATGTGATTGGTGCAGTGAAAACCTTGTGGCTTTCAATGCCTCAAAAACTCAGTTCCTCCATCTGTCTACTCGTCACACTCTTCTACGCAACTATCCCCTTACCTTCAACAACACACAACTGAATCCTTCCTCTTCTCTTAACATTCTTGGCGTTTCCTTTTCTCGTGATCTTTCCTGGAAAGATCACATATACTCTCTTTCTAATACAGCTTCTAAGAGGTTAGGTGTGCTGTACCGCCTCCGCGGTTTCTTCACCACAACTCAGTTGCTGTCTCTGTACAGGGGTGTTGTTCGCCTCTGTATGGAGTATGCGTCTCATGTGTGGGATGGCTCAACCCACACAGCAGTACTTGACCGGGTGGAATCAAAGGCTTTTCATCTCATCAATTCCCCGCCTCTTACTGATTGTCTTCAATCTCTCTCTCTTCGCCGCAATGTTGCCTCACTTTCTCTTTATTATCGCTATTATAACGGACATTACTCTTCTGAACACTAACTGCATGCCTCCCCTTTTAAGGAGAACACGCAGTACCAGACTTTCTACACTTTCTCATTCCTTTTCTGTCCAACTATCTAATGCAAGGGTTAATCGGTATTTTCAGTATTTCATCTACTCAACCTGTCAACTTTGGAACAATCTCCCTCAATCCATTTTTCCTCCTGTCTGTGACCTCCAATCTTTCAAACGCAGAGTGTCTAGGCATCTCGAAAACCCCGGACTTAATTTTGGCCTCTTCTTCCTCTTCCACGGGAGGGGGCTTTTTGCGGGCATGTGCCCTTGGTCCCTCCTTCCTGCATATATATATATATATATATATATATATATATATATATATATTATATATATATATATATATATGCGCCTCGGTTGTGTAGTGGTTAGCGTCGCTGACTATGAATCCATCGGCCCCGGGTTTGAGACCCGCTGACGGCAGCCGGCGCGCAGCAAAACCCAGCTGTTTATCCTTCCACACAATAAAGAAAGTGGTTGGTAGATAAATGGGTACCCTGCGTGGCCTAGTGGTTAAGACGCTGGACTGCTGGTGGGGCGTGGTTCGGATTCCACGTTAAACTGTAGGTATAAGGTGGAGTAAAAAGCTTGATCTTCGTTACAATGAACAATTCGGGCAGAAGCTATATATATATATATTATATATATATATATATATATATATATATATATATATATATATATAACCTTTACCCTCTAAATAGTAGCTGATCGGAAATGAGAAAAATCTGACAGATTAACTCATACAAACAGTATCGAGAATATAACGAGCAAAAGGCAGGAAACTTTTTCTCTCAGATTTTCTTTGTTTCTTCTATGAGAGAAAACGTATATATATATATATAATATATATATATATATATATATATATATATATATATATATATATATATATATATATATGATGAAATAACCACGAAGGAAAATTAAAACACAAAATAGTGCTCAAGCGCTTTTGTCTAATGACAGCCTCGGGAATATTGAAATTAATAACAAGATTGAGACTATATGTAGACAGTGCTGTGCTCGTTACTTTATAATGTAATGCCGTTACCGTTACCGTTACTACAGTCTAAATGTAACGCCGTTATCGTTACAGTTACCATTTTTAAAAAGTAACGAGTAACGGCACCGTTACTCGTTACCGTTACTTTTAATGAAATGTAAATATATTATTTATATATGCATAGGTATATTATAATTTATATATACATAAAATATTATATTATATTATATTATATAAACATTCGCTTGTGTGAGTATGTGTTGGTTTGTATCCACTGGTTAATGCATAGGCTATGAAGTCTGTGCAATGTGCATGCCTTCATTGCGTTGTTATGACTTATAAGGCATAATATTTAAAAAAAAAGTGAGACAAAATTACTGCAAGATTTATTACTAGAAATTGCAACATAACAGAGGATGTAGCATACTATTGATCCTAATTTACTAATGCTAGAATATACCAGGAAAGTTTAGTTTTGCAAAACAATAACACGAAATACTAAAGAAATGAATCAAATGAGTTATTGTGCATGGCAATGATAATTGAAATTTATTAGCTAAATATACAAACTTAAGGTCTATTATTCAAAATATCTTTATTGGCCTTTAAGAAAACAAGCTTCTCAAAAGTTGCATCTAAGAGCGAGCCTCGTTTCGGACGCAGTATATCCTTCCCTACTGAAAAACCCGCTCAACAGCGGCACTAGATGGTATAGGAGTGTTAAGTTTAATAAACATATTTTTAAAGTTAGTGGATGGGAAGGATGCAGAGTTAACGTGCCGTGAAGGCCCAGATGAGAGGAATGACGAAACCTCTGCTGAACTTAGGGCCCTCCCTGCTCCAGGGTTCTTCGCCTTTTTACTTTGACAGAGCTGTCAGTGTAGCGGGAGAGGGTGGATGTGGGTAGGCTGCCAGCATGCCAACGGCCAACATGCACACCTCGCTCATAGTGAAGGGACAAATTTTTAACGGTTAATGAATAATGAATGAGGATTGAAAGAAACTAATTGCGAGCTACGATAAAAAAGTAACGAGTAACGACTAACGAATGTATTTCCCTAAAAAAGTAACATCGTTACTGAAAGTGTTACTTGATTTGAAATGTAACGCCGTTACCACTACCGTTACTAAAAAGTACCGCGTTACGTAACGGCCGTTACTTGTAACGCGTTACTGCCCAGCTCTGTATATAGATCACAAAGAAAAAATAATAATATGATTAGTGCAGAAAATATTATAAGGGGGACCATACAATTCACGTGGAATAACTATCAGAGTTTTAGCACCTTGCCCTTCTTATCTAAATCTGTTCTGAACAAATTCAAAATACTCTAACAGGATTGAGCGAAAAGACCCTGACTAAGGTTGAAATTGTTTGTAAGTTGACTAATGGCAAATTCAAGAATGTTTCTATTAACAATGCTTAAGTGAAACAAAATTGAAGACTCATTCAATCATTACGATGGGACAACTCTGACAAATTGACAAAAAGGGCATTGGGCGACTGTCCGGTTGTAACGGAATATTGATGTTGTTTTACACGCGTGCTTAAATATTTCCCCGTCTGTCCCGTGTAAAAGAAGTCACACTGTTTACAACCAATTTTATAGATAATGCCTGAATTATTGGTAGGACTGTTCTTTAGTATGACATTTTTTACAGTACTGTCATATGAAAATACTACATTAATATTCAAACGTTAAATACATTAGCAATGTCTAAAAAGCCTTGTTAAGACAAGATTCCAAAAAACAGGAAGGTAACACAAATCACTTCCAACATTGTTGATTTTTCCTAACTCAGCACCCATGTATTGCGGGCTGGCGATACTAAGAACACGAAGAAACATTGAAGAAAATATGGTGCTTTCTTAATGGGGGTGTCATGTCCGGAGTAAAAGTGTACCTAGGACAATTTTTTTTTTCCGATAGATGCTAAACTTAAAACCTGGGTTTTCCTTGCACACACATCCAAAAACGGAAATGAGTTGTTTTGTTCCACTTCCAAAGTAAACTTAATGGAGGGGACTTGATTATTTAACTGAACGAGGAAGTCAGCCTGGTCACGCCTCATAGGCCAGATACACAAAATATCATCGATGTACCGCAACCATGAAATGCCAACCCCAGGATTCTCGAAATTTAAGTTATTTCGAAAAACTCCATATAAATATTGGAGAGGAGGGGAGAAAAGGGATTACCCATGACCATCCCAAAAACCTGTTGATAACATTGACCATTAACTGTGAATTTGCAGTCTTTGATGCAAAGTTTAAGGAGTTCCAAAACAATGTGTGTAGGTAGTAGGAAGTCATACTTGTGTAATTCTCGTGAGAGAAAGTCAAGCAT
>JAJOZX010012196.1:0-17500 GCA_023014485.1 Bathynomus jamesi
TGACTATTTATATTTTTTTAATAACTATTTTTGTATGTGAGTTAGAGTAACTATTATTATGCAAATAAAATATACATTTGGAATTTTTTTAATTAAAAAAATATTCAGTTATTGACCTCAATTTGATTTAAAGGTGGTCAGAATTTTTGAACAGTTCGTGCTAGTTTTTCTTCTACAATTCCATTTCTCACAGCTTTGATTTCATTTTGTAGCTGATTAGCTGTCTTTGAATTATTACTGTAGACTTTGTCCTTTAAATAACCCCACAAAAAATCGCAAGGATTAGTCCGGGGAGTATGGAGGTCATAGCCAGCAGTGAGCAAATATTCCTGGGTGACGGTAAGAAATTAGTCAATTACCCTAGATTCAAAATGACCGTTCAGTAACTCCAGCATTAGTCGTGTGCGGACGTATTTCTCGAAGAAATGTATAAAATTTTCTGTTAGAATCTGTAAATAAATTTTCTGACCTGACACTTTCTTGAATGAAAATCGGCACAATAATGCCTCCAGCTGATAATGCATACCACATGTAGATTTTCTGACGCCCAAATGAAATGAAATGAAAATGAAAAACTTTATTGGTAGGCCATAGTTCATATGACAAATATTAATAATACGAACTGACAATAGAATACAATGACAAATTCCGTACTAGGATAGAAATATATGCAATGAATGAAAATAATACGGTAATGTCGAAGTTAAGTAGAGCTACGGACAGACGTTTATATCATGAATTCATAGCGTAGAAAACATACGGCAGGACTGATGAATAGCTTGGATAATAATTGGATATATCCATGTTCTGTTTATTAACGTCTCCAGTGAGGTAAAAATGCGCTTCATCAGTAACCCAATATTGTTGAGTGCTTCTGGATAATCTGCAATGAAGCCAAGTAAAAAAGGACATTAAAAAATGAATCGTCTGGCTTTATCATAATCAATTAACAGTCAATTCCAAGAAACTCATTTCCCCACCGGCGCGACATGCGGGTGAGTGCGTCCCCAAGGATCACCCGAACCAGGGTAAAAACAGAGTAAGCGACCAACTCAACTCACCCGTTGCCAGCGACCGGGAGCGAACTAGCGACACACCGCTCGTACTGAATTATCGTAGACTTCTCAGTATGGCAGTCGTGGCATGCTCAATATTGTTTCAGGTGTTTTTGCCGATGGATCGTTTCGATCCCACCATTATCTTCGAGGTAATTCAAAACAGAACCTGTTCGTTCAATTTTTCTTCTTGTTTTTTTTCTTTCTTAACAGATTCACAATACTGTTTCGTGATGCTAAACTTTTCATTATTTTAAACTTCTTTTGATATTGTCTTTGAATCCAAACTATACTTTCACACTTATAAAAAATTTACACAATGAAATACCGCTATCAGAAGGTTATTGTGACTTAGGTACACGAGTAGTTATAAAAAAATTAAAATCGTCAACTCTTTCTTGAACGCCTTTTATTTATATATATATATATATATATATATATATATATATAACTTAATTTATTAATAAAATAATTTGAATTATGAAGGAACAAATATATGAGTTATAAAACAAAACAAATGTTGAACCTCAAACTTGTATATATAACAAGATTTCTTCATTTATTGCCTTACTTCAAGTTTAGTAAAACACACACACACACACACACACACACACACACACACACATATAATATATATATATATATACAGGGCGTCCCAAAAAAATGTATACACACTTTAAATACTTATAAAGGCAGTGTTTATTAAAATACATTTCATTTTCAAAATGTAATAGAATCTACAGACATTATTTAATTGTTTTGTCAACGCCTGTTTTCAAACTGACGTCCGTTCTGGTCCAGGCACTGCTGATAACGCGAAGCATGGAATCGCAAACATCACGAAACATTTCGTTTTGGTATTTGTGTGCATTCTCGTTCAATGGCTGCTCTCAATTCAGCGACTGTTGCAGGTTTTATAGCGTAGACTTTGTCTTTTAAGTATCCCCATAAAAAAAGTCTAGTGGTGTGAGGTCTGGTGAACGCGGAGGGTATTCTACGAAACCCCTTCGTCCAATCCACATCCACATCGTGCCAAGTACCACTCGCAATACTCCACTCTTCGGTCCGGATCATCTTCATTAATAGCATGGACTAATCTTGGAATGTAACTTTTCCATTGACAGCGCAAAATGCGTTGGACAGACGATTCTGAAATTCCTACCTCACGACTCGCTGCCGCACAGATTTTCTTGGACTTTGGTGATACGTTTCCAGTACTCTTTCTTGCTTTGGGGCTTGTCGATGTCCGTGGTCTTCCGGAACGCTTCTTGTGGACATTCTGAACAGTTCCATCGGCTTCAAACTTATCTCTAATTCGAGTGATGGTAAGTCGCGTTGGTGGATCTGTTTGAAACTCCCTCCTAAACTGTCTTTGCACTTCAACTGCGTTTTCACACTTCCAGTAGCATTTTAGAATGAATTTCCTTTGTTCAAAGCTTAGTCTGACTGCCATTATTATTCTAATGGGTTTAACTTGGAAAGAAAGAAACATCAATTGAGCTATCAGCTGTTAAAGTGTGTATACATTTTTTTGGGACGCCCTGTATATATAATATATATATATATATATATTATATATATATATTATATATTATATATATATATATATATATATATATATACACACAGTATATGTTTTTTATTAAAATTTGAGATATTTTTTGGAAGTTGTATATTTACGATAAATTTCCTAATAGCTCATATTAAGATACATGCACGTATACCTGTTTAGAGAAATATATGTACAGGGTGTTCGACAAACCCCTCTCTATTTTTCAGAAGCGATGATACTGTGGTATATAGGAACTTCTGGGACACCCTGTATGTCATATAAAAGGAAAACCTGTCGCTTCGTTATATTATCCAACAGTTACTTACAGATCATTGAATTCTGAATTTAGTTCTTATCTTTGAACGGAATTGGCAAGTTGATGATTCCAAAATTCCAAGACAGGCTGGAATTTAGGAGGACGAGAAAGGAGTGATATCTCTTTATAAATAAAAATTAGTATTTAAATATTTAAATAGTTAATAGCGATATTTTCTTACTGGAAATGGTAAATATTAAGTTTCGTGGAAACCAATTTTTTTTTGAGGGGAGAGGCACCTGATTTAGCCGGCTGAAAGTTGGTAACGTGGAAATAAATAAATAGTTCTGAAAGACCACCTAACCTAGCGTAATCGAACCCGGATGCTAGTGTCACCCTAATTAGCCCGAATTATGAAAAGGACGGATCACCTCGAAATCTGGTGTCCCCAAACTTAATATTATCCCGGGAAATATTTATTTATTAAATTATTATAAGTCATCTGTAAATATTATTATAAAGTTTTGAATGAGTCTTTAATTATGTCACATACTGTGAAAAAAATAATAAACTTCGTACTAATGTCACGGAAGAAAAAGGGTTGTTTTTTATAAGGGCACCCAACAATCCCAACATGCTTAAACTGCCCCATCTCCTTTGACACATTATACGTCATGAATCCGAACAGTGTAATTTCTTATCAAGGCTTTGAGCATTTTCAAACAAATGGAGAGAGAGAGTTTCACATTCAGTAGCTGGTTTACGAGTAATTCAGGCATTAATCGAAATTCTGGAACGAACTTTCGAGGACAAAGAATATTTACACGAGGTTTAAATGCGGAAAAGAGAAACTGGAATTATTTACAGCAAAAATGTTTTCATGAATTTAAAAAAAAAAAAAAAATTGTGAAAAAAAATAGGAATTAGGAATAGTTTTTATTTGAAGGAAAATGGACAATGATATTAACCTTTATTTCATAAACTGGGTATATAAATATACCCGTGGTATAATTTACCCTCGTTATGAAATAAGGGTTAAAATAGTAATGAAATTATACGAAAATGTCCTGGGATTTTCTTTGAAGACCCTATACTTTAGATAGCTCCATCAGAAGAAATCACAGGGACGGAGGTCGGGTGACAGAGGAGACCATGCAAGACCACAGTCGTGAAGGTAGGGGGGTGGGTGCCTGTTAGATAGGACTTTCGAGCTAGCCAAAAAAAGAAAAAGTCCAGATTGACGTTTGTATGAGGTCTTGCGTTCTTCTGCTGAAACCAAAATCTATCCATATCAGTGTCTTGGCACAAGAAATGGAATGAAATATTCCTGGAGGACGCAGAAGTAAACATTTTGGTGCACAGTTGTGTTAATAAAGGTTATGAGCCAAAGATAGTAATTTCGCAAAGGGAAAGATATCTTGGGTATGTTGTCCGCCTGAAAACTCTATAAAACTCTCATCCTTCCATACTAATTGCCAAGTTTCACGAGCGTAAGTTAATTTACTGATCTTTAGCTTTTTTTTTTAAATTCTGTCATAGCTAAAACATCACATCGTATATACAGGATGTCTCAACAAAGTGCCTGACACACAACTTTATACGGGTGATGATGCCTAGCCTACTGGCCTAGGATGTTGATGCCTAGCCTATCCTATACTACTAGTCTAGGATGATGCAATACACGCAACAAACAGCCACTAACATGTCACAAAAGTTTTCGATATACATCTGGAGGCAATTGCTTTACAGGAGACCTTATACAGTGTGTGTGTGTGTGTGTATATATATATATAAAATTCAAAGTAATAATTTCAAAGAACCAGCCACAAAAGAATTCCCCTTCAGTGCTCTTCTGAAGTTAAATTTGCTTACATGCTGATCAAAAGAATGATTTTTCATTAACTTTGTGAACGAAATACATCTGTTTGCAAGTAAAAAAAAGGAATGTGTACCTTTCAAAGTAAATGCTGTATTTTGAAATTAAGAGTGGCGCTTTAAGAGGCAAAAAATTGTAGACACTTGAGATATTCATTACTTGGAAGTCTTTGGAGAAGTGATTTGTGTGCGAGTTTTCCTTGCATGAATTTTTAGCCTGGATTTTAGTTTTATCTCATTTTTATGACCAGAGTTTCAGTTCCTTATTTATATATATATATATATGAGTTTAAGGAAAAAAAGGACCAATCTCCATATTCGTAGAACTTCAAGATAAATTTCCCAAAAGTACACCTATGACTTGATAAGGATCCAACTTAAATTTATTTTTAATAAATTATTACACTGCCAATAAAGGTGAGCAACCATCGATTAAATGTGATTTATGGAGTTTTCCCATTTATTTCATTATAAAGGTCGTAATCATGAACGAGTTGTAAGCGTATATTCTTCACATTTCTCTAAAGCATTTACGTAAAATATTGCGCCCATTTCTCTGTTCTTTCTCTATTCAAAAACCTGCCATTTCTCTCTCTCTCTCTCTCTCTCTCCTCTTCTCTCTCTCTCTCTCTCTCTCTCTCTCTTCTCTCTCTCTCTCTATCACTTTGTTTGCGTGTTTTTCACTACTTTTTCTTGCACACCCAACATCCCGTGGCAGGATTTACTTATTCAAATTTATTACTTTCAAAGGTAACGCTTTATATATATATATATATATATATATATATATATATATATATATATATATATATATATATATATATATATATATATATATATATATATATATACACACACCACGAAGTGTAAAAAATATAACAACTAAATGAAAAAATATATTTACACTGAGGTCAAGGTGCTGGTCTATCTATTTGTAGAAGACACTCCGGAGGGTGAAACGATATGGTAAATTTGAGGTTAATTTTGTGTTTGGAATTATCTGTGGTGACGTGATAACAAGGGCAACATCCAGAAATGGTGGATCTCTCTCTCTCTCTCTCTCTCTCTCTCTCTCTCTCTCTCTCTCTCTGAAAGAGAACAACGTGGTTATGAAACGTTTTTATTGGAAATTCTCGGTCCTACTGTATGTAATGGATGGATCTTGTCATGAAGCTATAATAAGGCCTTCACGTTGATATAACGACAATAAAGCTTATATAGCCAAAGCTTTTCTAGTTATACGATTATTTTTTACAGCACGAATGTTGCTTACGTTGTCGGAACGTATTTTCCCATCCTTTCTTGAGGATGTACAGTTGCCCGCATATGTAATGTTCCTCGCCTCACAGACGACTCCGTACATGTGGCAACGCGCAGTGATAGTCAAGGTACTCTAACTGGGGGGGAAGGTGGGGTGGAGGGGGTACAACCGAGTCCAACAACATATAACACAGACATATACTGTATTAGTGATGTATTGGATGTCAGATTTCAGACATCCGCGGATGCAGATGCGGATGTTCATGCATAAATTTGTCAGCTTGATAATATGATAGTTTAAATTCATACTTAATTTATTAATTGACTTTCGATTTTTGGTTAGTTAATAAATATTAGATATTCGATAATATTATATTAGATAATATAATTTTGTAATTATAATTTTTTTACATACACTCTTCTCTTTTAGGACGTTTTCGCCATACAACTGTGTGTTACCAGGATGTGGGACGGGGACCCAACTCGTCTTGCATCCCACTAACCACTTTCCCCAACCACCACCCTTTGGAAAGTAGTGTGCTTATGACATTATGTATAGTAGCATGAACAATTAATTATACAAATACACAACAGACATTGCCAGTTACATTAAGATCAAATGAAGGCTGCACAAGTTTCAGTATTTGAACTGAATGAGGGACAAATTGTGCTTCAAAAATAGCAAATTAGTATTTAGTACACATCCGCAACATCCGCATCCCGCAGGTGCGGGTGCGGATGCGGATGCGACATACATCACTATACTGTATATCTAAAGGACAATTGAATGTTCATTCATTGACATACAGGTAATTATAATGTAATGTCTGTGTTCATAAAGATAAACAATTAATATGATCGTGAACAGCGTTGAACTCAAGGTAGTTTACTTGTCTTCTGCAGTAACTAGCGGAGCAACCCGGCGTTGCCCGGGTGGAAGTTGAACGCTCTATATATATATATAATATATATATATATATATATATATATATATATATATATATATAATATATCCCCGGTTAGGTTAATTGAATGCCCGGTTAGGTCAACTGACTGCCCGATTAGAGTAATTGAATGCCCGGTTAGGTTAAATGAATGCTGGTTACGTTACTTGTACGCCTTTGATGATTGGTTAGGTTAGTGGTAATATTTTCGTTAGTTTTAACGAAAATATCACGACTTAACGTAACCAATCGTCAAGGGCATACGGTTGACCTAACCTGGCATTCAATAATTTTACAGTAGGTTTCAATATATATATATATATATATGAATAGAAACGACATAAGTATTAAGGAACGTTTCTGCACACGAGGAGGAGAGATAACGAAATAATGAAAAATGAGGCGAACCGCCTGGGAATCGAACCTCATTTTTCATTATTTCGTTATCTCTCCTCCTCGTGTGCAGAAACGTTCCTTAATACTTATGTCGTTTCTATTCATTTATATACTGCGCGGTCATTGCAGTTATTTGCATATATATATATATATATATATATATATATGACCTCGGAGGCCGACGCCACATAGCCTATAACTGAATGCCCGGTTAGGTTCAGTGAATGCCAGGTTAGGTTAATTGAATGCCCGGTTAGGTCAACTGAATACCCGATTAGAGTAATTGAATGCCCGGTTAAGTTAATTGAATGCCCGATTAGGTTAATTGTACGCCCTTGACGATTGGTTAGGTGAAGTCGTGATATTTTCGTTAGTTTTAACGAAAATATCACGACTTAACCTAACTAATTGTCAAGGGCGTACAGTTGACCTAACCGGGCATTCAATTACCTAATCGAGTATTCAATAATTTTACCGTAGGTTTCGATATATATATATATACACACAAACTCCGAATGGTTCCCTGAGAACATTATATGTTAACACAGACCGTGCATGGAACAAGGAACTCTTCTGGGAAAATTAAATCCACTATAGTCCGAATAAGTAATGGTAAATGACAAATACCATAGTTTTTTCTTTTTCATGATGCTAGCCCGACGTGGGCAACGAGTCACTCACAAACTCAGGGACCATTCTGAGTTCATTCACATATATATATATAATATATATATATATATATATATATATATATATATATATATTATATATTATATATAATATAACCTCAGAGGCCGACGCCACATAGCCTGTTCTTCACCGGCCTCAGTTACCCCTATACAAGTCTCATCCAAATCTGGCCAGTGGTTTGGCCGGCCATAAGAAACAAAGAAAGTTCGCAGGTAGTTTTACCGTTACAATTATTAGTACGGATAAGGTTCCATTATGATTACTGCAAGTCTATATGAACAGCTACCACAATACAATTTTTATATACTAGTGAATTTGAACCAAAAAGTAGACATTACACAACCAACCTCCACACTCCCTCCATTCCCCTGCCCACCCACCAGTCTTCTTTCTATTACGCTCGCTCATCATTATCCTATACTCACCATCCTTTTCAGATGTTTTTCGCTTCCATCCTCAACCTGTTTTGTTTGTTCTTCACATCCCCAGTTTGTGAGTGGTGAGAAAGTGTTTTGGAAAACAGTAGACGATGATACTCCAGCTTTAGCAGCTATTTGTCTTTGAGTGTCGCCTTCTCTATATGGAGAACAATAATTCTCAACCTATTCTCGTATGAAATTTCTTTATTTGGAGCCATGATACTATCTTATCTGTAAGACACAATTAGAAGATGAGACATTTTTTGTATTAAAGTTTAACAAATAAGATGATATTTTTAAAGAACTCGCGATTACATGAGGGTATAAACAACATGTGTGAGTCATTAAATCTATAAAACTTGTTATTACAGTACATCAAATTGAATAGTATATTTACCAGTAAAGAACCTGACCCTCAAATTTGCAAAAATCAATAAAACTAGTGGTGTACTGATTGATCGGCATCGGCAGAATCGGCCATTTTTGGGGGCATGTGGCATCGGCCAAATTTAGCTGATTCTTTTACTGATTATTTGAAATTTAAAATTTTCTTACAAACAAAATCTATATTTACAGAAAATTGAACACCAAAAAACATTATGATAATTTATAATCTCATTTCAAAGTGTAATTATAATAAAATGTTTTACATTCACAAAAATGGCAAAGCCTAATAAGTTAAGTTGTTCATAAATTTACATTTTCTCGACTAGCTAATCTCTAAATATTATAACTATTTGTAATGTAATTGGTTGTGTAATGTCCATTTTTGGTTCAAATTTACTAGTATATAAAAAGTTGTTATTGTGATAGCTGTTCATATAGACTTGCAGTAATCATAATGGAACCTTATTACTGTATAAGACTATAAATTACATGGAGTTCAACGCTGTATACGATCATATTAATTGTTTATCTTTATGAACACAGACATTACATTATAATTACCTGTATGTCAATGAATGCACATTTAATTGTCCTTTAGATATATATGTCTGTGTTATATGTTGTTGGACCGGTTGTCCTCCCTCCACCCCACCTTCCCCCAGTTGGGGTACCTTGACTAACACTGCGGCGTTGCCACATGTACGGAGTCGCCTGTGAGGCGAGGAACATTACATATGCGGGCAACTGTACATATAAGACTGAATTTGTGATTTACGCTTTTCTTGCAGCGTACTGTATTCATTTGTGGTCAACGGTGAAGTTCTGTAAGTTTCGCATTAGCCATGTTTCTACAGGAGGTTCCAGCCTTTCTATCTACCTAGCGAGAATGGGACGTTTAGTAAGCATCATAAACGTTTAGTAAACGTTAGGACGTTTACTAAACGGTCATTTCTTGCTGGGTATATGTGAAGTTACTCGAGCGAGGAAAACATCACAACAATCCGTTGTGACAGTTGTCTTTTTATGCGTGAGTGAAGTTGTTTCCTCGATACACGAGGTCAGTAATCATACATTAATGTACAGTAATATCGTCCAGTGGTGGGATTTGAGGATATTTTTAGCCTTTTGTATAGTGGTTGGAATCTCATGATTATGGCGATTTTTTAAAACATTTCCAAATAGTCGCGGAAATCACTGATGTTGATTTCATAATTAAAGATTCATGAATTCACGCAATTTCTCTTCGGTGGCTTTCTAAGGGACAAGAACTTCATCGATATTCCAAGAATCTGGCTCAAGTATGTTCACTAGTTCATGAATTCTATTATCACTATTTTGTGCATTATTTCTTGTTTTTAAATGATCACAGTCCATCAACCTGGTTTTCATATGTTTGATATCATCGATATCACATGGATGATAGGGAGTTAGCGAGCGTTGACGAGGAAGTAGATTTAGGCGTACGCGTAACTAAAGATTTAAAGGTTAGGAACCAGTGCCTGGAGTCTTGCGCAAAAGCGAATAGGATGTTAGGCTTCATAGCGCGTAATTTCGAATTTAAGTCGAAGGATATCATATTGCCCCTTTACAAGTCCCTAGTCAGGCCTCATTTAGAATATGCAGTTCAGTTTTGGTGCCCGTACTTGCGTGAGGATATTGATAGGTTAGAAAGGGTTCAGCGTCCGTGCCACGAAACTTATTCCGTCATTGCGCAACAAGCCTTATGAAAGATAGGATTAAAGTGTTAGACTTGTATTCACTCGAAACTAGGAGATTAAGGGGGGAGCTTATTGAAGTTTTTAAAATCGTTAATAACATCGATAACGTGAATTTTGACAAATTGTTCACTTTCGATAATAGTAATACTCGCAATAACGGATTCAAGTTGCGTGGCAGACGTTTCATTACTAATATCGCTAAAAACTTCTTTACGTTAAAGTAATTGATAAATGGAATAATCTTCCCGCGTCAGTCGTCATTCTACCAGCGTTAATATGTTTAAGAACCGTCTTGACAGACATTTTAAAGGTATTAACGTTGTTTAATTTAAATAACAACAAAGTTAGTACAGAAGCTCTGGTGGTGGTGCTCGGGGATGAGTTCTGTTGACGATGAATGCCAGCTTGTGACATGCCAGCGTGTGATGCCAGCAATAAAAAAAAAAAAAAAAAAAAAAAATTAACTAACACGAATGTAGATGTAGCTCATAGCGTAAACTAACCCCTTTTTTTGTTTAACTTTACCTACTTTTTTTTTTTTTCTTATCCTCCTTACTTTGCATGTCTCTAACTCTTTTCTTGCATGTTTGTAGTTTGCATGGTATGACAGTGAGTTAAGACTGTGTTTGCATGGTTTGTAAGCGTTCTTATTTTACTTCTTTTCATCTTTCACCCCTCTCCTATTCTCTCCGACTATTTTTCTGACTTGTCGGCAGTGGCCGGCGGATGATGATGGTGAGACACTTTTCCTCTTTTTCTGAATGAATGTTAACCCACGAGTGATAGGTGTTGCTCCTTACTTAACCCCTTATTCTCTTCTCTTCTCTTAACCCCCTACTCTTTCCTTTCTCTCGGGCTAGCCTTAGAGTGGATCTTAGGGTCTTTGTTAGCCTTAGCTTCTGTAGATCTGTAGATGATTTCATCCAGTAGGTTCTCACGAGGAAGGTTTCTATGGATTTGATTTTCTATAAAATCAATATTTTTAAAGGCGTCGGATTTTTTCGTTTCATTAATTTTCTTTTCGAAAGTTCCTTGATTTTCTTTAAGCATTTCAAAAGCCAAAATTGTTATTTTTATTAGTTTTTCAGCTCTCGCGATATTTAGATTTCTGGTTTGAAGGACGTTGGAAAGTAATGATATTTCTTGTAGTATGTCAATCATTAATGCTAAATCGTCTAAGAAGAATTTATTGCGAAGACGGGTCCTGAATATTTTTCGTTTGAAAAAATATATTTGTATAAAGCTGGATAAGCACGCCATACAGCGAGTGTTGATCTTAAGCTGCAAGCAGCCCATCTTGGCCCCAAAACTCTACCAATCTTTATAATTTCTAGTCCAAGTGCTTCCGAAATGTTGAAAAGTTCCGTTTGATTTTTGTTTGATTGGTGAAAAAATCGTGTAGATTTTATCTATGAACATTTTGAAATGATTCACTTGTTTTATTTCAGCGATAGAATCATCTAAAACAAGTTGCAGGCGATGATCGAAACAATGCCAGATGACGATGTCAGAAAAATCTTGTATAAGTCTGGCGCTCACCCCTGATTTGCGACCAAGCATCACACTCACACCATCAGAACAAAATGCGACCAAATTATTTTTCAAATATCCAATATCAAATCCAACTGCGTGTAAACTTGTTAACAAATTTGTGTATATTGTTTCAGCATCCTGCGCTTCTAGCTCAACCAAATCGAGAAAAATTGTTGGCGAAATATCAGAATCTTCTACTTTTAAAAAAATTATGAGCACTGATTTGCTAAATATAGTTGAAGCTTCATCACTGATGATACAAAGCTTTAAATCTTTTTTGATTATTTTAGTAAATATTTCCTTTTTAATTTCTCTTGCAATGTGATCAACTATTTCAACGGCAGTTTTCCGAAAATGAAGACCCACTCCCATGTCCAACCCATTTTTAACTTGTAGTTCAATCTCATGTTCAATGTCAGCAAATGGCCTAGTTCTTTTTGCCATACTGTAAATGGTATTAAAGACTCTACATGTAGAGCTGATATTTTTGGTTCATTTCATCCACGCATTTGGTAATTACTGTACATCATCCGCACGATCCTTCAATTGTTTTACGCATATTTGGTGTGCCTTCGATGAAAAGTGTTCAATGTTCATCATTTTCTTTCTGAGAGATGCTTGCTGGACAGTTTTATCTTTTCCTGATACTTCAATACTGCAGTTTGGTTATGAATATAGTACAAATTTTTATTGCGTGTTTTTATAAAATAAAGAGTCGGTATAAAGAAAAATCATGCACGGACTGAAAGGGTTAAGGACCGATTCGGCGAACTCAGGAAATTTTAGGAACCGGTGCGAACCGGCTGAATCCCATCACTAATATCATCGCATTTAGGGTGAAATTGCGGCTAATCACTAATAACTGATTTTGCTTCCGTTCTTATTATGAATCAACTTGTTCATTCTCACTCACCAGGAGTTATTCAACATATCATCCCAATATTCAGTTCATTATAAACAACCAGCTCTACTTGATCGGGTGGAATCAAAAGCTTTTCGCCTCATCATTTTTCCGCCTCTTACTGACTCTCTTCAATCCTTCTCTGTTCGCCGCAATGTTGCCTCCCTCTCTCTTTACTATCGCTATTAAAATGAGCACTACTCTTTTGAATTCTCTAACTGCACGCTACTTCCTCTAAGGAAACACGCAGTACCAGGCTTTCGAACATTCTCACCCCTTTTCTGTCCAACTCTCTAATGCAAGGGTTAATCGGTATTCTCAGTCTTTCATCCGCTCATCCGGTCAACTCTGGAACAATGTTCCTCAATCCATCTTTCCCCCTGTCTATGTTCTCCAATCTTTCAAATGCAGAGTGTCCAGGCATCTCCAAAAACTTTAGACCTTGATTTCGGTTCTCTTCTTCTCCTTCTATGTGCTCTTGGTTTCTCCTTCCTGCATAAACACGAAGTAGTTCATAAAATCTACTTTTCACACGACTCAAAAATATGACTTTAATTTTACATAACGTGTTTTTTCTATAATATTACTAATATTTAAATGGCTGAAAACAGATATTAATAAGTAATAGTATTAATGTTATTACTAGTGATTTACTACTAGTGGTAGTGATTTTGACAATAAGGCGCAGTCCTGTCACCAGAAATAGAGTAGAACCGAGTATTTTATGTGTATTAATAAAGAATTAACTCAATTTCCTCCTCCACTACATTTTGCGCACAGTAGGCAACCTCAGTTTTTAACCGCGAGAATATTGAATGTAACTCATTAACGTCTCTTTAGTATTTATACTGTCTGAGAGGCCAGCTGCCTATATTATGTACTTATACACACAGTGCTCGAAGTGGAAATTTTAAAGCAAGGGTGTGGTCTTTCAAAAATTTTGGTTAGCGCTGCCCCTCATATTTTAAGACCAATACAATTTTAAAAAGGCATTCTAACACGATAACTTAAGTTTAGTTAAATTTTTCAAGCATAGAAAACCGTATTAAATTTTAAAAATTAGCCATTAGTTTTGTCAGTTATACGTTGCAAATAAGTTAATATACGGTTAACTTTTTTATTCGTGTAAAGAGATATAAAAATGCATTTATAAAGCTCTATTTAATCGCATATAATTAATTGATTACATCAAGATATTTATATAAAAAAAAATTTTGTTTATGGCCTAGAATATAAAATAGGTATTTAAAATATAAAAATAGGTAACTAAAATGCAAATTTATTCAATAATATTTTTCAAACAAAAAAAATATGCTAGATTAAAAAATAATTTGAAGAGAGATTCATATCCCGTAGGAATTACTGCTTCAGGTTTTCTAGCTTGGCAAGCTGTATAATTTGCTTCCCGTTTCCGTTTTGCAATACATTTTTTTGCATAGTCTTCTGGTTTGAAGAGAAGTTGTGGTGGTCCCGCAATCTTAAGGAAAAGTAATTTGGATGCTGCATCAATTTTTATACAATTTCTTGCTGATATAACAGTGAGATTCATGCGGCTGAATGAGCGTTTACATTCGCTCGTCGAAATAATTACTGAATTTATTGCCACTAATAATGATTTTAATCTAGGCGGGACATCTTTTCCTTTATTTTTAATATATTCTCTAAATCCTTGCGCAGAATCTTTTGATGACACTCGAAATTCATCACTCAAGAAACGAATGCTTTTGTCACCAAAGCGAATATCTTCATCCATAGGCCACTTCACAGGATCTAAAAATTCTAAGTTTTTTATTAATTCTTTATATTTATCATCGTATCTGCTAGCATCTGTCGGGGTGCGTGTTTTCCCACATTTCTTTCCAGCAAAGAAGTAAGGGTGTGCTGCTGACCAATTGAGAGAAGTGGGGGTGTGCACACCCCGCGTTGCCGTCCACTTCGAGCACTGCTTATACATATCTGTACTATCTCTCTCTCTCCTCTCTCTCTCTCTCTCTCTCTCTCTCTCTCTCTCTCTCTCTATATATATATATATATATATATATATATATATATATATATATATATATATTGCCATACATACTTATAAATAATAAAAAACACATTAAACTTGGTAATATTTTAACACAGAAATTTTAGTATTCATACTGTGACCCTCATCAGCTGGTTGATTGCAGAGTACAGCTGACAGAAGAGTTTCTCAGTACGAGGTCTGAAACGTCTTGTTTTCGGTTCGTTATTAATTTTGAACAGTGGTGGGTTTATTCTCTCTCTCTCTCTCTACACACACACACACACACACACACAGCAATGAAAACTCTTGCTATCACTGTTTTTCTCGAAGCAGTTCACTACCAGTAATAGTAGGCTGACCATACGTACCGTTTTGAACGGGACAGTACCGTTTTTTTTATGGGTTCTGTATGGGTTCTGTCACTGAAGAATAATTGTAAGCTCAATATGTTTATGTACTTACTTTTTCATGAATACAGAATATTACATAACCCCCGTCCCTTTTTTGCCATCCCAATGTCCCGTTTTTGTCTCAAGGAAATATGGTCAGCCTAAGTAATAGTCTTCATCTGCAATGAAACAGTTCCCCTCTTGATCTCATAAAAGAGTCGTCTTTTGGAGGACGACGAAATGGCATATTGCATTAACGCATGAACAAACCGTTCATTTCATTAGTAAGTAGGTTCTACTTTTAACGGCTCCATCAGTCCACCCCTCTCAGAGAGTTCCCCTTTAGGGCCACATCCCCACCCCATCTCACGATCAAGTACCCCGGCTTCATCTTCTTTAATTAAAAGATATACCCTCTGAGGAATCCCCTTTGGAAGGTTTTCTCGATTAGAATTCCCTTTTTATAAACATTTCCCCCTAAAAGACTTCCATTTTGTAAAATTTCACGCGCTTCTTTTAAGGTCCCCACATTTAGGAACCCCCGTTTAAGAGCCCCTTTTCAATAACCCCTTCTGTCATGAACCTCATTTTACGGGACCCCACCTTTTGAAGGCACGTTCTTTTAATTCTCCCCTCACCCCTACTTTTCGCTCCTTTTAAACTGTACCCCTCGTATGGAACGTCATTTTTAGGAAACCTCCTTTTATAAGACCCCCTTTCATTCCCGCCCCACCTTTTCACGAAACCTCGTTTGAAGGACCCCTTGGGGGCCCGAATCATCAACGGTTTTGACTCACCTTTTCAAAGTCGAGCGAATGAATATTGAATTCCGATAAATGCACGAATTCGCATTTTGCATTTGCAAAGGACCTGCGCAGTGGTCATGCGCAGTGGGAGACATCGAAAGTCAGTCATTAATGGAAGGTCGTCTACGAGAGTTTCACGAACAAAATGTGGAAATCGTTCAACGATAATTTTATAATCGTTTCTTGATTGCTTTTGTGTCTTTTGAGGGAGGTCTCTCGCGATAAAGGAAATGATGATTCTCATAGCTGCAAAATACAATTACAGACTCTCTCTCTCTCTCTCTCTCTCTCTCTCTCTCTCGTTCTCTCTTTATATATATATATATATATATATATATATATATATATATATATGTATATATTAATTTTCATATATATATTTATACACACACACACACACAACACACACACACACACACAATTTTTATTTAAAAATACTGTACATTACTCAATAAATGTGGATATATTTATATTTTAAAGTAAAATAAATTTAGCTTTCAAATACAAATATAAAATGATTTGTGAAATCACAGTATAAGATTTAAAAAAAAAAAAAATATATATATATATATATATATATATATATATATTGTAAATTTCCCTATAAGAATATAGTGAAGATGATATAAAAAGTGTATAAAATTATAGAGTCTTGAGCGTTCTCTTGCATTCCTTGTGACTTATTTGGAAGAGCCGTTTACAGTCATTCTTCTTCTTGGGAGGAGTGCAGGGCAACACCAAAAAATTTATTTCTCTAAAATGAACAAAAAAACAACATATATATATATATATATATGTCAGGGTAATTTATATTTTCAATGAATTTTTCAGTAATGGTGTATTCATTTCGACTTTGAATAGAGATTGCAGAAGAATGATTTGACGAATAGTGGGATATTATCATATATGTGTGTGTGTGTGTGTGTGTGTGTGTGTGTGTGTGGTGTGTGTGTGTGAAAGCTCAGCAACGCAATCGTGTATCAATTATCTGAGTGTGTATCGCATTTTTTTATGATTTATTATCCTTGATAGAATAACCGACATACAGCGTTGAGTGTCAAATGTTCTCCTACATTTCATTAATAAACTGTATATGAGTGTGTGCGTGTATATATATATATATATATATATATATTATATATATATATATATATATATATATTATATATATTATATAATAATAATGTTTCAAGAAGACAAAGGTTTGGCGCACTGGTTCAACTCGAGGTAATTTGCGATGTTCAAACACTTCCTGGAAGCGTCCTTCCTGTTAATGCAGTGACTACCAAATGCATTTTGGGTTCGAAC
>JAJOZX010012196.1:30000-35000 GCA_023014485.1 Bathynomus jamesi
GTTCAGGCTAAATGAGGGGTTCTCAACCTACTTCCATTACCCACCTGAAGCAGTGGCGCTCACCCCGTTACCCCTAATGATGCGTAAATTAACCAAAAGTTAAAGAAATAGTTTATAATCATACAATTGTCTTTAAACACCACTCTTAACTAAAATATGCATGGCTTCCATTACCCCTCCCCCCCCTGGATATCTCAAATTACCCCTTTGGGGGTAATTACCCACCGGTTGAGAACCCCTGGGCTAGACGAACGTGGCATATTGCACTAACTCTCCCTGGTTATTTTATTAACCCCTACGATCGGGAATCGAACGCCCGACCTGAGCAGTGTCTTCATTTCGCTTATAGAGAAACAAACGGTGTTACCTAGTGAGCTACGGACGCTGGTATAATTAGCTCTACATAGTATCTCGAAATACCCCAAAATATCTTGTACATACTCCAATTTGCGTGGTTCAGGTTCTCATTTTATGAAATGTACTCTGTTACTTTAGAGTACAGTCACATAAACTGCGTATTACAGATAAACCTACAACGTGTTGACGCCAGATGATTACTGTACTTTAACTCCCTAAATTTTCGCTGCAGTAGATGCAGTATCAATAACGTGCAGAAAAACACAAAAGCACAAAAGCATGGTTTTGAATATCACTCAGATTTTAGGAACTGCAAGCCATTAGTTATATTTCACAGTATTAAAACACATTAACCTTTGGTTTAATTAATTCAGTGACCTTTTAAACTTAAAATTAATTTAGTTTCTCTTATTAAATCGTGCAATTAATAACAATTATATTAATTAATTAGAATAATTAGGAAGGGTGCGGTGCGCACATCTTGATGGAATTGTACAAGATGAACGCATCGTTATGGGTAGTAGGAAGGCAAATCTATATAGGTACAACAGATGAAATTTAAACATATTTTCAGAAGGTTAAGTGTGTTCTCCTCAGAGGACATTCAACAAAACTTTAAAAAAACGGGAGTTCTATTAGAGCAGTAGCATTTAACCTGGGGGTAATTCGGCCTTTTTCGGGAGGATAACGAGCTGGCGCCACTGTCCAAAAAAAGGCTGAGTTATGATTCCACAAAACTTTGTTATTCTTTCGTAATTTTCTTTTCCTCATATTTGCCATTTAAAAAGGGAAGTCGGGGGGGGGGGATTACGGTTTTGTTGGCTAACTTAAGGGGTAACAGTACGAAAAAGGGTTAAATACCACTGTATTAAAGGATGAGTTTATAAAATAGGCATTTAACACCGAACGTAAAATCAGATAAATTCCACCCTAAAAGCTCAAACCAAACAGCGGATCACCTGAAGATCAGGGCCCCCAGCCTTCTTTAGTTAGCCTTATAAGGCTAACTAACGAAAATATCATGACTAACCTAACCAATCGTTAGGTCAACTGTACGCCCTTGACGATTGGTTAGGTTAGGTCGTGATATTTTCGTTAGTTAGCCTTATAAAGCTAAGTAAAGAGGCTGGGGGCCCTGATCTTCAGGTGATCCCAAACAGCTAATATTATTTTCAAAATGAAAGATGAACCAATAGAGCTGGCACAATAATTTAAGTATCTGAGTAAAATTATCACCGGCTCAAGTTATCACTCAGACATAATGAAACAATACCGAAGTTACTGTACTAAAGCAGACATGATTATAAGGAACAACTTCTTCGTACCTTCTGCACTAATATCTATCGGCAGTAACTGTGGGTTAATTATAAAAAAAAAAAGGTTCTCGTAGAACCCTAAATTTGCTTTATAACAGATCATTTAGACTGCTGCGTAAGTTACCTCCAAGATGCTCAGCTTTTCAAATGCTCGTTAACCACGTCTCGAATCTTTCTGAGATAACAAGACGTACTCAGTACAGTCTAATGCGAAGAACTAAAAACTCAGACAAATCCAACTGTCCAAACTGTTCATCTCTTGCTTTATACTTTCTATACTCCGTACTTCTCGTTATAAAAGTGTTTATCTATTGCTCCACTTAACATCAACATTGACATTTTCATTACATCTACTATTTATTCTTATATTTTACTAATTGGGTATTTTTTTTATTAATCATTTTATTATTACTCATTTTCTTACGTCTGTTATTGTTATTTTTAATTTTTAGTTCTTTATTTCTTTTTTAATTTTTAATTTCTTGTTTAATTAGTCGTATTATCTATACTATCTTCATAAATGTTATACATTTCGTTACGGGATTCATCGCCCGCCAATAAAGACTATCATTATCATTATTATATAACATTATCATTAAACACTTTCTGCCACTCGATGCCAACAGATTAAGTGCTAAGATTTGAGGATGGTTTAATTACCGGTATATATATATATATATATATATATATATATATATATATATCGGTGCTGGTTAAGTGTGCGGTCTACCTAGCTTTTAGTTAGCCTTATAAGGCTAACTAACGAAAATATCACGACTTAACCTAACCAATCGTTAGGTCAACTGTACGCCCTTGACGATTGGTTAGGTTAAGTCGTGATAGTTTCATTAGTTAGCCTTATAAGGCTAACTAAAAGCTAGGTAGACCGCACACTTAACCAGCACCATATATAAGTTCTTATCTATGTGGGGTATCATATATCTATGTGTATATATATCTATGTACGTGTATCTGGGTACGTATACTTATATATTTATTTAGTTAGTTAGTTCGTTAGTTGGTTAGCACTTATAATTCGCTGGTTAGTTAGGGAGTTAGTTACTACTAATATAATCTACAAAGTTTTTCAAATGCTACATATAGCGTATATATTGCATTCATTTTTTATTTCGATGTTGTGGTGCTTGACTTTTTCAACACACACACACACACACACACACACACACACACACACACACACACACACACACACACTATATGTGTATATATATATATATATATATATATATATACTATAATTTTGAATGTTATACCAAATGAATATTAAATATATATTTTTAGAATACTCATTTGGAATGAAGAATTGCATCTCGTGAAACTTGTGCCAAACAAAATTCAAATTGGTTGGCATTATTACTCCGCAGTGAGGACTTTTACACGCATTTATTTTCTTCAATTATAGGCGGAGTTAAAATTATGTAAATCAATTTTATTCGTGAATACATTCGGGTTTTTATGATTTAAATTATATACGGAAAATTATATAATTTGTAGTTGTTCATCTAAATCGGCTTTATGCTCATAATAATAATAATAAAGAATAAGAATAACAGGAAGGAGAAGAATATGACCTAAGAATAAGGAATAAGAGTAGGAGAAAGAATATTAATAGCGTGCTATTACGAAGTTCATGTAGCACAAGTCAGATAAAAAACAGAGAGTAGCAACAGTTGCTATTCTAAAGTCGAACAACGATCATATGGCAAAGTCGAGACCGCATACATACATGGTCGTCGATGCAAACCTCCTCTGGACAATAATAAAAGCGTCAAATGTTTACATAAATTTCAAATAAACAATCCCTGAATAATATTTTCCTTAAAAAAAATTTAATTCCTACAAAGTATTATTTTTTTTCTTTTTTAAAACATTTAAAATGTTTTTGAGGAAAAAACATTTACAAGGTTGATTAGTTTTTTAAGTTGGAAGCCTTCGGAGGAATGTTACAATGGTTCATGCTGCGAGAAAATGTCATTTTAGAATTTTGCCTCAACATGAAGTCAAGATAGATCGAACGCTCGCTTCCAGTTTCCTTTTAACTTCAAATTCTTTTAATTTAACCTTTAATAAGTTTGTCTAACTTAACTTTAATTTAACTTAATCTTAAAATAATCATTTAAAAATTGCTTTTTGGATGTTCGATGATTACGCAAGCTCTCCCGAAGGGAGGCCTCAAAAGCTGTTCTTCTCAAACACTAGGGCAAAACAGGACCATCTCAGAAATCGGGACTGATCGGGGCCCTTGGCTACAGATATGGGAAAAGGAGTAAAGGGTCGTTGGCATGGAAGGTTTATATACACGCGCGTGTGGGTATATATATATATATATATATATATATGTGTGTGTGTGTGTGTGTGTGTGTGTATTTTTCGTGTGTGTATGTGTTGAAGACGGGGGGTGGGTGGGTATGATTAGGGCAAAGGTACCGGAGGATGAATCATGAGCCATCGTGTATAGGGTATGAAATTAAATAAATTGTGTGGGCACATAATGCCGAAAGGGACTCTCAAATCCTGTTCTTTCCTGGCGAGTTTTCTTCCTTTTTGTAGCGGGCACTAAACAAATTCTGAGATAGTAACAATTTTTGTACCCTTTATAAAATCCCCTTTTTACGTTAATCAGTGCACGGTGCTTATATGATTTAGAGACGATTATAGGTAACTATTATACTAGCATACTACGTATATAATTCATTGCTATACATTTCCTTAATGATCTGTATAATTAATATTAACATTTGAGTTTTTATTTTTTTTTTAAATATTTCAAATTTCGTTCAGAAAAATCTGGAACAAAAATGAGAAAAAATTAAAATAGATTTTGTTTTTTCCTCATTAAAGAATCGCGTTGCGGTCCTAATTGTCACATTATTACGATGAAAGCAATTAAAGAAAGAAGTGAAAATGTTCTTTTGACACCGACGAAGATTTCCACGAACTCAAGACTCGTAATTGGAAGAAGAAGAAGAAGAAGAAGGAGAAGAAAAAGAGAAGAAGAAGAAGAAGAGTGGAAAACCTTATAAATAAAAGTTTCAACGTCGACATCACCTTGAATAAGTCAACGAATCTCCTTGGCGTCGCTAAAAAAAAAATACTTTTTCCTATTTCGAATCTGTTTACTTTTGTTTTAGATGTAAAACTTTGAAAGAATTCAGTTGTTGACATCTCGATCATGCTTTATTTTCTATATTTTTTTAAAATTTCTTTACGTTTGTAGAGGAGTCGAACAAATTAGAATTCATTATCAAATATTTTCATATCTTTTTATATTTATTCAGCTTCTTAAAATGTTTTAATGAACTTCCT
>JAJOZX010012196.1:42500-45000 GCA_023014485.1 Bathynomus jamesi
TGTAATGTCTTTTTATAATTCTCTAGTCAGACCTCAACTGGAATACTGTGCGCAGTTTTGGTCTCCATCCCTCAGGAAGGATATAGAAAGGTCAGAAAGAGTACAAGCAAGGGCTACAAAATTGATCCCTTCACTGAGAATGCAAAGCTACCAACGGAGATTGGAGCGCCTAAATCTGTTTAGCTTAGAGACGAGGAGGTTGCGGGGTCAGCTTATTCAAGTCTTCAAGATGCTCAAAAGAATAGACAGGGTAATTACAGAAACTTATTCTCACTTAATGCCAATCCGACAAGAAATAATGGTTTAAACTGGAACTAAAGACATTTAGGACCTCTGTCTGCGGAAATTTCTTTTCCTATAAAATAGTTAATATCTGGAACGAACTTCCCTCAGAGGTTGTTTCCAGTCAAAGTGTAATGTGTTTAAAAATAGGCTAGACAAAGTACTGAATACTCTCATAGTTTAAGACTAAAACATAAGAAACTCTGCAGGAGATCGCTTGCACGGTGTCTCTGTGAGCAAGCTAAATATAGAGCTATTTATATATTCTCCACTTTCCTGTAAAATTTCCTTGGCTACTTTTCCAGGGTCAAGGTATTTTCTTCAACCTTTTTCCGTACCTGCCTCTGGCAGGGAGGGAGCGGAGGGTGGGGAGAGAGCCTTCTACTTTTCTATCCAGTTTACTACTACTGCTAGGATAGTTGAAAGAAAAATAACTTTTAATAACAGAACCTCCCAGAGTGGTCCAAAAGGTCTTTGAGGCTTCCTCTTGTCCTTGTAACTCTCTCTCTCTCTCTCTCTCTCTCTCTCTCTCTCTCTCTAATTCTATTTTCCTTCATTTTAATGTCACTTCTGTGTGAGGGTGCCAGTGTGTTATGTTTTGAATTTATCTACAGGTTTGGAGAGAGGCAACGAGAGATTAGTTGTGTGTGTGTGTGTGTGTGTAATCTCGTTTTATTCGACATTCCACTTTATAGGAATGTCGAATAAATCGACAGTGTTTTATTTGTCCAATTCTCGAAGGATTTCACAATCAATCCGCAGATAACTGAAAAGAATTCTTCAAATCTTCTCTGACCTCTCTCTCTCTCTCTCTCTCTCTCTCTCTCTCTCTCTCTCTCTCTCTCTCTCTCGACTGGGCTTTAGTCAACACTTATTGGTCAATTTTAATACTCTGGAACTTACTTCACACTTATTAATAGTAAAACGGGCATGACGTCATTGCATGAATTATGTTACAATTATTAGTAATATATATATATATATGATAATTACTATTATTATTTATTACTATTACAGTTCACTACTAACTTATTTTTTACCATTATATAGAAGCTTTACTATCTAGAAATTACAAATTTATTCTCTTTTTAACGAGTAAATAAATTTCTTTAAAATAAATAAATAAAATAAATAAAAAAAATGCAAAAATTAAAAAAAAATTAAAAAAGCTCCGAATCCTTGTTTTTTTTCCTTTTTTTAATAATAATAATAATATAATAATAAAATAATAAATATTACAAAAAATTAATTCCAAAATAAAAATAAAATTAAATAAATAATTTATATATATATATATATATATATATCGTAAAGAACGACGCTTTGTATAGGAGACTTAACCGCGCAAGATGAGAGCGAAAGAACGAAACAATTGAAAAAATGAGGTACCCACCCGGGAATCGAACCCGGGATCTTCCGATTGCCGGTCAGACATGATAACCACTACACCATAGGCCTCACCAAATAAATGCTCGTAATTCCTCTACAAAGCGTCGTTCTTTACGTTAATTATACTGCGTGTTTGCAGTTATAATGTAATATATATATATATATATATATATATATATATATATATAATATATATATATAATATATATATATACAGTATATATATATATATATAGTAAAATATATTCAGTACGATGTGTACAAAAATACTGTAATACAATAAATGCGAGCCGTAAAGTAAACATATAAAGATTTTGCAACTAATAATTTCTTTATTACTGTATTCATTTGATACCCCGTTGAAAATAAAATATAACTAAATTGGTTGGAGGGGGGGGTCTTTTTTTATTAAAATAAAATAAATATAAAATGGAGATTCAGATAAAATATATTAATAAAATATTAATAAAAAAATAAATTATCTATTTGGGTCTTAAATCTTAACATTATAATTTGATGACGTATAAAATGGTGAAATAATTCTATTATAGTTAAGGCTTCATTCTAGAGTATTATTATTATTATTATTATTATTATTATTATTATCACAAAATTTTATATATATATATATGTGTGTGTGTGTGTGTGTGTGTTTTTTCTGTATTGAGTTTACAGATGTGCGTATATACAAGATATTACAAAATACAGGTTTACCATTGCGGATACTTGTGGTTTTTGGTCCAGTTTGTGTAGAGCAAGCCTGAGGTAGTACGAGTGTGGCTGTGATTGATGCGGGTAAATTTGTGCTGACTTGGGGAGGAGACACAAT
>JAJOZX010012196.1:50000-82500 GCA_023014485.1 Bathynomus jamesi
AATGGGTAAATAGATATTTTTGTAACGCATCAAGAAATCCACTCGTATCAGACCAGAAATAGATCAAAGCTTGTTATACCTCAATTTAGATTGTCTTCTTCTCAAAAACTACCCATTTCATTGGATTGAAACTATGGAATGACTCGCATGCGATACAAAAAATATTTGAATGTAAATTTGTTTAAAACCAAGTTGAAATCCCAATTAATAATGGCATACTAACAAAAATCTAGGATTAATGTCCACTAACATTGTTTAATATTGTCCATTAATATTGTTTAATATTGTAATACATGTTTTAACTATTAATAATACTTATTTACTTATTTATTTATTATTATTAATTTATAACATCTAACTGCTTATTTTTAATAAGAGCCCAGTCAAGCCTAAAGCTTAAGGACCAAATTAAATTAAATAAATAGTCGAGCTTCACAATTATTCATGTTATTGTAAATTGAAAAAAATTATTTATTTTATTATTAATAATAAAGGTTATTCTATCTATCTATTTGTCCGCTACAGAGCCAGTTTCTTTAACTTTTTCAATAATTTTCCAACAGCGCTATGTGTTACTGGATTTTTTTCAGGATGACGACCGTTAAATTCATCTGCCACACTTCTATGGGACCAGCCATCACGTCCACATAGAGGAATAATCTCTATACGTTCTTGTAAACTTAACGCCATCATTCCCGGATACCCTGAACAAAAAAAAAGATTATAACCTATGGTTTAATATGGAATTTTTTCAAAGCAAAAGTATGACCACTATTTTTAATTTCAACCTTGTTTGGTACCAGTTTATAGATGGTGTCTTATATACCTTTGGATTGATAATTTGGATGTTGATGAATTCCTTCATCGGTTTAGTAAAATTTACTATCGAATGGAAAATGACGAATACTTATCATTTCTTGATCTAAAAGTTTTTTGGAGATGTAAACATCAATTCAAATTTAAAGTGTTTTGCACACCTACTAATACTAACTCGTATATTCATTCTTATCTTAATCATTATCACGAGATAAAATCTTCAATATTTTTCCCGTTTCTCAAAAAAATGAAGAGTTTTTATTCCTGACTTTTTTAGATTCTGTGCAGTATTATGAACATCGTTATTAAACTGTTATCCTAATTCCATTTCTAGAAAATTGTTTAAGCGAAGCTAAAATAAGTATTATAATAGTGTAATTTAAAAGGAATTTGGTCATAAAACTATGCTTAACCTCTCTTACCATGCAAATTTTAAACATCTTCCGACCTTACTTAAAATAATTGGAATTAACGTAATCTTTAAGCATAAAAAATACTGTTAAATTTCGCCTAATGTCATATAATGCCCAGAAAATGCAGTTGGTTCTGTCTACTCGACTGGATGCAAGCAATGCGACTCAGTTTGGGAAAACTTCAGACATCAGAGTAAAACAGCATAAATATGCGTAATAATTGTAATGCATTGTTTAACCATATGTGTGTATGTATAATATATATATATATATATATATATATACAGTATATAATCACAATATTAATTGGGAGAATTCTAAAATTCTTGTTAAAAATAGACATACTGAAAAGAACAGTCTGGAATGTGTATTCATATACTTTATAAATAATTTCAATAACAATTCGAGAACGTATAAAATATCCTTTTCTTTCAATTAATATTCGTTAATTTCTTCTTTTTTTCAAATTCCTCTTATTTTGTTTACTCTGTACAGAAATATGTATTTTTCAGCTTCTTGTATTTTCCTTTCGCTTCATGGCGAGATTTACTGGAATGGCTTTTCATTTTCCTTGTATGTGTGCATAATATAATATATATGTATGTGTGTGTGTGTGTGTGTGTGTGTGTGTGTGTAAACCATACATCACCATACACTCTTTAAAATCAATACAGTATAAATTCTACAACAAAAAAAAAAAAAATTACAAAAATACGCTATTTTTTTAATAATAAAAATTTTCATACATTTTTTCCTTTGGAGACGTTCATGGTTTTAATCCTATAAACACGGCGTGGGATTTACTTTCGAAACCCACGTACGCTGTACGTTGTTTACAAACCTATATAGATAAATTTATATATGTGTATATATACAATTCACCTTTTACGCATTATCTTATCATTTAGGAGAAGTAGCCAATTTATTTACAAATTCCGTAATTTGAATAAAGAAAAATGAACCAAAAATTCTTCCTTGTATCTTCTTCGGGGTCAATTCGGAACCGCGCGCAGCGAATTGATTTCCTATATTTGAAATAAAGTCCTTAATTTTGTATTCCGCTCTATTACACCAACCCAGAATACATCTTCCTTTAACAGTGTTTATTTCTAAAAGCCTCTCGTAATTTATTGAATGAAAAGACTTAATTGAAGAGATTTAACAAAAGAAGCAATGGATTTTTCTCTCTTTAGTTGACTTGAAAAAACGTTTTTGGTTAGTTTTGAAAATTAAGTTTTAGGTAATAAATGCATCTTGTTTCGATGCAACAGTTTGATAAATTATCTCTGGCGATTAAATACTGGTTTTAAAATTATGAGAGATGAAATGGTGAAAAGGAACTTGTCTAAATTAAGGTTTGACTGACCTTTTTCACTCTTTTTAAGCAAATAATGACCCGACTAATTTCAGGATTTTGCTCTTTGAAAGGAAGTAATCTAATCTAATTACGTACAATTACTAGTTTCTATATATATATATATACACACACACGTATGTATAAAGAATTTACCTGTCTAATTTTAGATATTTGTATTGCTACCCCCGTATATAGGTCATTACGTGAACGATATTTTTGTAAATAAATGCTCGCGCGCGCCCTTTATATCAGTTACGGATTAAGGAAATAAATACGCCAAAATGTTTCGTTTACTGTCGGCGTTTACCTCCGTGAAATTATCATAAATTAATTAAATTCCATTAATTATTTCAACCTCACTTTAATACGAGTCCCGTAAATTACTCTCCACCTCTATAATGAAACTTACCTTTAGTATACAGACATTTGTACACTCTCCATAACGTATTCATTCGTGTATATTCGCTTTATGCGTGTTCAGATCGAATACAGGAATGTTGTGTGGGTAAAATTCAGCGTAATCCTCATTTTAAGGTACAAAGAGTCATAAATGATTTATTTTTGTATTATGAGAATGTTTTTAAAAGTAAATAAGTATATTCTCATTGTTCCGTGCCTAAAATGATGAAGGAGAAGCCATCAATTAAGGTTTCATTCCATTTAGAAAGAAATTGCCGACACGAAATTGAATTCAAATGTAAAAAGGAAAAGAAACGATATACGAAACTCGAGGGGGTTCGTACACACACACACACATCATCATCATCAATACAAACGACACTTTTACATATGGTAAGTAAGCATAATTTTTCAATTGAAGACAAGATCAGGGGAGGACTAGTGAATAAAAATTCTGTACGGGTTCCAGTACCCCGCGGATTTCAACAAGGGTCCCCAATGATCTGGCACTTACTCCCACCCCCTATCTAGGTAGGACTTTGTGAAAAATGTGTATATATGAGTGACTCCCTCGTATTTGGGCGTCACTCAAGTTCCTCCGCTATTCTCGCGGCGTTGCCAAAAGCCAAATAGCGAATCTTTGAAAGAATTTTAACTAAGATACGACTATTTCTTTTTAGAGGTCCATCATAATGCACGTACAGGCGAGGTACAGAGCGCACTTTCATTATTTTTGGAATATTTTTCATAATAAATATGATGAATGGGGTTTTATTCACAAAATAACAACAAAAAAAAAATTGTATTTAAAATGTAAAATTTTTAACCGTTCATAAAAGTCACGATGGCGTAATAATTAAGTTTATTTGTTTGAATTTTTGAATAAAAAAAAAATTGCGTTTATTCAACATGGCGGCCGATTTGCGAGGGATAAAAAAATTATGACTAAAATAAAAATACAATTTAAAAAAATTCTGAAAACGTTTTCATAATGAAATTTTATCTGGCTTCATCCATCATCATCTTTGTTAAAAAAAAAATTAAAAATTAAAAAATTAAAATTTATTATATATATATATATATATATATATATATATATATATACTATATATATAATATTTTAATTTAATAAATTTTAAAATGGAGTTTCAGCGTTTAAATTTTAATTAAATGGTTTCTTGGAATTTTTAATATTTACGATTTATTTAAAATTATTAAAAATAGTAAACAAAATTTAATACAAATTGTAATTATAATTTTATCTTGGTTAATATATGTATATATGTACGGCCAGCTGCATAAGGCTTGCCTCCCGTACGCGCAAAAATGACCCTGAAAATAGAGATGCAGCAGTTTCAAAGATTTAAGTTCATCACTGACGCCCAGTTACCATGGAAACTAGTATATGCATCTTGAGAGAAATCATTAATTTGGAAATCTATTTTAGACAACAGCGCACATTATTATTATTATTATTATTATTATTATTATTATTATCATTATTATTATTATCATTATTATTATCAGTCAATGTATTTTACCTTAAAAATAATAACGGTCATTGCAGACATTATTTCTTAAAATACCCTTCCAGGCAAATGATTTCCTTCAAAAGCCATAAGTTGGTTTCCATGGTAACTATGGCTATCGTTTTGCGCTTCTGAGGTATTGCAGCCCATGCTTCTTCCAATATCAGTAGCCAAGCTTCCACTTAAGTGGGTTTATTTGGACGCCTTCTTAGCGCATAATTAAGAAAATGCCACACATGTTCCATTGAGTTCATGTGGTACAATGACTCCAGGAATGGAAGACGCTAGATACCCTTTCCGTCCTGCCATGCACGGTCGTGTTGCATGAGCAGTGTGAGATGGCGCTCCGTCCTCCATAAAAATGCTGGTTTGTGGAGACATCTCGCCACTGGCAATAATGGAGAGAGGGTAGCTTGCAACAAACGTTGAGACATATGGGCTGAAATACCTCAAGAATACATAGCCAAACTCATTCAGGCGACTCTTTAATAAGTTATATATATATATATATATATATATATATATATATATATATATATATATATATATATATATATATATATGAATTAGGATTTGCATAACACCTTTCTTGAATTGAGAAGAGGACTTTAATTTTTAATGTTGGGCCGGCATCAGATGTCTAACTCCAACAGAATTGGCGGACTTGAGTAACTTTTCACTTCTTACGTAATACCATTAGTCCCCACGTACGACCTGTATTTACACTGAGTCCGTAATAAATCAAAAAATTCATGTCCAGTAAAGTGAGAACACAGCTTAGGTACAGTGAAGAAAAATAGTGTATAGTGAACATCACACTATTAAATCATATTTAACAATTTTGGGTTTTATTATTAAAAAATTTGGTGACATAAAATTTCGTCATTATTTAACTAACTAATATTTAGTACAAATAATTAAAAGTTAATGGTATAACTAACTAAATATCTAGTTTAACAACAAAATTTTTCGGGCATACACTCAAGAATACCACTCCTGACAAGTTTAAGATTACCCTATTTCGAAGGTAATATTTTAAATTTTTTCTATTAACCCTTTCTTTAGTTCACTTGGCCGATTTTCTTTAGCTGACTAATGCCCAACGATTTTATGTAATCTTTAGAATACTCCGATGCAACAAAGGGCTTAATCCGTTTTTAATGGTAATCTACCCACGCATAGAATGGGCATGTCATCAAGGGGTGATTTTATTGAAAAATGACATCCATAAGTGAGGGTTACGTTAGATTATAGCTTAGGCTAGTTTGGGTTAAATTAAGTTAAAAGTTTTGATAAAATGTCCTGCTGTGTATTTTATTTGTATAGTATATCCTTAGTAGGATTTATTCCTGTGTATATATATATATATATATATATATATATATATATGGGATTGAACTCAGAATGGTCCCCTGAGATCTTTTATGTTACACACAAGACCGTGCACGGAACAAGGACCTCTTCTGGGAAAATTAAATCCACTATAGTTCGAATAAGTAATGGTAAATGACAAATACTATAGTTTCTTCTTTTTCATGATGTTAGCCCGACGTTAGTCCACGTCTGGCTAACATCATGAAAAAGAAAAATTATAGTATTTGTCATTTACCAATACTTATTCGAGCTATATTGGATTTAATTTTCCCAGAAGAGTTCCTTGTTCCATGCACGGTCTGTGTGTAATATTGTATATATATATGTATATATATATATATATATATACTTACAACAAAATTTCTAGATGCAGCTTTCATTCAATTGAAAAATTAATATATATATATATATATATATACACACATCACATGGATGAATTTCCTTATTATAGAAATTGTTCATATAAGGAATATAAATAATTACCGTAACTTAACTGCTTAAATCAAGGTGGGGGAACATTTATTGTGGTGGGGGGCAAATTTCAACGAAAATAGTCTCTAGCGGGCAAATTGCAGCTTTAAAAATAGTTTGGGACATAATTAACATGTAAGTACTGTATGACTTTAAATAATCAAACTGTCTGCGGGCAATTAAATTACGCTAATTTAATTACACATTATGGCCGCGGGGCAGCAGGTCTCCCCCCTCCTTTCCTCCTGGTTTAAACAGAAAATAATATGAATTATTTTATTTAAAAACTGAATGAGATAAAGCAGAGAAAACTCTGTATTAAAGTATTCTCCTAAGCTAAACCAGTTAAAAGAATGCCCATGCCATAACTATAATATGGGTATAATAAGGGTATAATGCTTGGCACTCTCATGAACGTTTTGTTAACTTGAAAAAAATATATATATATACAGGGTGGGCCGAAAGTCTGGATCCATAGGAAAATATTTATTTTAATACATAAATTACAACAAATGGTAAATACTTAAAATGAATATCAACTTTAACTCGTAAATGCGTATCCGTGATACTGTACAGTGGTTCGTACTCCAGTATAAACAACAAATTATAACAAATGCTCAAATTGGCGGCCTCTGACATCGAGACACTTAGGGATGGAATTTATGATTTTTAATAATTCTTCGAATTGACGTTCTCGAGATGCGTGTTTCATTTGATAATCTTCTTGTTGACTTTACTGGACTATTCGTTAAAGTTTCACATACCATTGCAGAGGTATTTTCATAAGTTGCAGTTTTTGGACGACCAGAACGCCGTCGATCATGTACACTTCCTGTTTCTTTGAAACGTTTAAACAACTTGCCAACAGTCGCATGTGTTACTGGATGCTTATCAGGATGATTTCTATTGAATTCGGTAGCAACTTCTCTGTGTGTAGCGCCTGTCTTGCGTACATGAGCACAAGTTCTACCCGGTCTTCTGTTGTTAGATTCGAAGCCATTTCTGGGCTGAAATAAAAAAAGTATTTGAGTATTTATACTGGAGTACGAACTACTGTACAGTATCACGGATACGCATTACGAGTTAAAGTTGATAATCATTTTAAGTATTTACCATTTGTTGTAATTTATGTATTAAAATAAATATTTTCCTATGGATCCAGACTTTCGGCCCACCCTGTATATATATATATATATATATATATATTATATATATATATATTATATATTATATATATATATATCTATATTATATATATATATACACAATATCTGTCGAAAGATGATTAGTTTAATTTAAGTAAGCTTTTATTGTATGTGTATTTTCGGAAGAAAGTTCGCCTACAAACATAATATTCCTAAAAAGCATAAAAAATTACGAATTAGTAATGACTGGTTTTTTTTTTAATTTTATTATTATCACCAAAAAGTAATAAAATAGCCAAAGAAACTCGGAATGTTTCTAATAATTAATTTTTTATGCTTTTTGCAAAATGTTACCTATGATAATAATGATAATGATAATCTTTATCAGCGGGCGATGAATCCCACAGAATAAAGTGCAACATTTATGAAGATAATAATTGATACGACATCATTAAACAATAAATTCAAAAAATAATAAAAATATTACGACTAAAATTTAAAAATAACAATAACAGACGTAAGAAAATAAGTAATATAAAATTATTAATAAAAATTACCCAAATAATAGTAAAAAAATAAGAACAAAAAGTAGGTATAATGAAAATGCCAATGGTGATGTTAAGTGGAGCAATAGACAAACACTTTTATAACGAGAAGTACAGAGTATAGAAGATATAGGCCCCCCCTAAAGCAAGACTGATGAACAGTTTGGACAGTTGGATTTGTCTTAGTTTTGAATTCTTCGCATTAGACTGTACGGAACACGGCGTGTTATCTCAGGAAGATTCGAGACGTGGTTAGCGAACATTTGAGAAGCTGAGCATCTTGGAGGTAACTTATGCTGCAACCTAAATGATCTGTTATAAAGCAAATTTAGGGTTCTACAGGAACCTCTTTTACAATGCTGCGTGTCAGGATTAAAAAGCGCTATGTCGACAGAGACAGACACATTGACATGGTGTTTTTTTTACCCTGACATACAGAATTAACACAGTTGCTGCCCAAATATATTAGTGCAGAAATAAATATACACACACACACACCACACACACACACACACACACACACACACACACATATATATATATATATATATATATATATATATATATATATATATATATATTATTCAGGTTTATAACCCAATGTCTGAATTAAGAGCAACATTTGGTTTAAGAATTGGGTTATTTTATTAATATATATATATATATATATTGAATCCAAACTATCTTTTACATGTCGAAAACTAAAAAAAAAAATTTATATAGTTTTCATAAGTTTTTTTGTATGAAATATTTTCAAATTAATTTTTATGAAAGTATCTAAAAACCGCTTTTAATCACTTCCACGCTTCTCGGATCACTTAAGAAGTTCACGTAAAACCATAGAAATAATTATGGCAATTTTTCCCTAATTCCACACAACGCACTTTATCCAAATAAACAATAAAAAAAAATAAAAATTCTAAATGATTCTAAACTAATGACCGCAATGGACCAAATTTGTATTTATGTCAAACTAAACGATAATAGACTCTCTACATTCATTATCACCACCCTAATCTCATCGTCCCTATATAGAAAAATTAACATGAGGAGATGGTCCTATTTATAACGCCTCTCTCGTAGACACAAACTAATAATAATAGGCGGCACCGAAACCTTACTAAGAAGTAAAAACAATCTCTATCCACGTAGTGCCACTGCGAAATGGCTCTTTAAGAAATTACTCTTAAACACAATTCACAAAAGATAAACGTAAATAAACACAAGCTGGAACAAGAACAGAAGCTGTGCACGATAAATATTTGTAGTTGAGCGGCTTCCACGCGTGTTCCACTTATGACTTTTAGCGCTTATATATATATATATATATATATATAATATATATATATATATATATATATATAATTTAGTGGTGGACCGGATGTCAGTTTTTCAACATCTGCGGATGCGGATCTTTAATTTCAATATCCGCACATTATGAATATATGACATAATTTTTCAAATTTCGTGATATTACTATTATGGCAGGCAATGCATAAGAATTAAAATTAATATTAATGTTTTCATTATGATAAAAATAATAACTTTCTCAAGAGTTTCAGCCACAGAAAATTCAATGAAACAAGTTTCATTCAATTTTTCTGCGTTACCACGTATTTATATTTTGAGCTTTATAATTTGTTTGTTCATTAATAATTAATTAATACTTTACATGAAATGTGCATGACTGGGCCTTATAAGCTACTTTATAAACTAATTTAATTGTAAATTGCATAATTTATTAGAGGTAATATCTGCATAACATCCGCAGTCAGAAGTGCGGATGCGGGTGTTAAAAATGATGCGGATGCGGATATCCGGTCCACCACTATATATATATATATATATATATATATATATATATATATATATATATATATATATATATATATATATATATAGGCTTATTATAAGATAGGAAAATTTAATACGTTTTATGGAACGATTACTATATGTTTGTTACAACTTTTTAAAACCTCATTAATTTGTGTAAATGTGGTAATATTTTAGTTTTAAATTTAATTTAATGAGTGATGCCAATTTTTATTTGCTTCTGCTAAGAATAATGCATTATTCTTTTGTGCGTATGTGTGTTTATATATATATATATATATATATATATATATATAGATATATTATATATATATATATATATATATATATATATATATATATATTATTATATACACAGTATGTATATTATATTATATATATATATATATATCTTATATATATATATATATATTATGTATATGTCTGCAACTTGTTATACGAAAAAGGTTCATAAGTCACTCTTGTTTAGTGAAGAAATGCAAATTTTATGCTATTACTGGCTTTGGGAGTATATTAACTAAAAATATTATAGTATTGTACTTTTTGGGTGTTCACTCACTCTCCTTGAAGCCTTTTTGGTTTGTTTTCTTAACAGAAAATAAAAGGTCCTTTAAAGCATAATTTACTGGTTTTTTTACTTTAACACAAAGTCCGAATTTAAGGTCAGAAGTGCGCCATAAGTTAACTTAAATAAAAGAATGACATCCTCTTTTCCATAAAAATAATCGCAACTCTTAAACTCTTTTATCGAAACGAATCCATTTTTGAATTCTTTTATTCGTAAAACCTGCTTATTTTTTTTTATATGAAGGACAGCCACGATCGTTCAATCCTCTCACCTTTCATGGCAGAATGAGGAAACATGTGAAAGCCAAAGATGCAGCGTGCTTAGCTGACCCTCGGCTATTCCGCTTTTGTTCTGACCAGCGGAGCTACATCAGAGCTGCATTGAAGCACTGCTTGATGGGATAACTGATCCCCCCATGAAGGATACTATAAAAAATGGCAGGAGGGAAGGAGAAGAGACGAAGAGATAAAAGAAACGCTAAAGAAAGGTCTGAAAGGAAGAGAAATGGAAGCGGGGGATGGATCTTCGCTCTTCGTTCTCTATAGCCAGCGTCGACGAGCCCGGTAAGCGAGCCACGTCAGTCTTTTGACCGAATTTATGGTCGCTCTCGGCTCTCTTCTCGCCCTCTAGCGCCACCTGATATCCGCACCGCTTGCATTGTTGACTTTGCTTGCCGGTTGATCGAAAACCCGAACCCGCATCAATCAGAATTGAGTGAAAGCACGTGGCTCCTCTATTGCCTTTGGTTCTCTGCGTGCTTGTCTTGTTTACGAACCCTTTCACAGAATACGACGCCCCAAACGACTAAAGATAACAAATTAAAATTTCTCGAGGGAATTTATTTTCGATAGAAAATGTATTTCATACGAGTAATTTCTGGTTGAAATGCGATACTAGTATATATATATATACTATCCCTCTTCACTCCACTCCCCCTTAGCTAGGGCCCCCTTCAAAAAAAAAAAGGTGTATGTGATAGTATAGTGCACGTAAGAAGCATCTATTCCATTTATCCTTGCAGATGTTTAAACAGCCTAGATAACGCAATGAATATGCATCCAACCAAGAGGCCTCTAAAAATGGTTATATAAGGCTTAGTCGGGGGCAAAAATTCACATTCGAAGCCCCATACAATGAAGGCCTGATGGACAGGGGCTTACAATCACGAATAGCCCATGTCCATCCATCCATACTCCCTTTGGGCAGTTTTTATTTGAGTATGCATTGTTCTGCTTGAGACTGCATACCCCATGCTTGCACGAAGCAGATGGGCATCGAGGCTCCATATGCTTTGCGACAAACGACGGAAGGGTTTAGGGGTACTGCAGTGGGAGATAATCTCATGGGTACTTAAATTCTATTGTTGGGATGATATTAATATTTCTATTTTTTTTGTGTATGTCCGAATTCATATATATATATATATATATATATATATATATATATATATCCATTTCATTGCACCTATTTTGAAAGTACCTAATTTTTAACTTATTATATTATTACCTTTATTTATAGTTTCATATATTTATATAATTCCCCCTTTCGAAGGGGTACCTATTCATTTTTTTTACGCTTATAACACTATTTGCACATCCATTATACGTAATGCTATATTGGACCTAACTTACGTTAAATGTACACGAAATGTGCCTGACAAAATAAGATACGGAAGTACTCCATCACTTGGCAGAAACTAGTTTTTTATAGTTATCACAAAAAAGTATAATTTATAATCTTGTGAGTACAGTGAAATATATTTACTTTCTGCAAAGCATTATAATATCTAATGATAATTACTTTCGCGCATCAGATGTTATATGTAAACATGAGTCGAAGGGGTATTGTTTTTTGGGGGGGGAGGGCGTGGGATGAGAAATTTAGGTTCAGTTTTATATTTTTTATTATTTATTATTTTATTTATTATTTTCTAGTTTTTATTTTGATGAAATTTATTATATTGAAATTGATGTTCAAATTATATTTAAATTTATGTTCAAATTTGATAAGTTTTGTTGGTTTATATTTAATTATAATAATAATATAATGACTGAAATTATATATATATATATATATATATATTTAAAGTTAATATGTATTCAGTTATGGCCCTATTGTTAATGTTAATAAGATCTAAGCTTTAACATAGATCCGATATTGTTGATTATGATGAAAACAAGTTAAAAAAAAAATTCTTTATTTTTTAGGGAAATTTCCTTTGATTTTCGTTCTCAGATTTCTCAAATCTTCGCCTCTTTTTTTTTTTTTTTTTTTGTTCACTACGTTTTATTCATATATTTAATTAAAATGCTCAATTCTAAGTCCAATTAATTTGAAATGGTCTCAAATCATATTCTAATTTTTTTTTTTTCAATCTAAGGACGTTGTTGCTTGCATTGGTATCATATGATGAATCTTGCCTCTGATGAGTTGCCAAAAGAAAAAAAAAATATACGCGCCAATTTCAGTCATTTCACCACAAAAGGATATTTCTCTAAAAGAGAAAAAAATATGGTTTTTGCGAATCAAATTGGAGAATGCTAATTTTATATATATATATATATATATATATATATATATATAATATATATATATATATACTGCGTGTGTGTGTGTGTGTGTGTGTACACATATGTATATTTTAGTTTTTGGTAAAGCTCTAAAATATGCTAATCTTACGTAACCTAACTTAACTAAAATTAACTAAACTTAGGGTGTCTCAATATACATGCAACCCATGTCACTGCTAATAATTCTGCCAATATTAATGTTCTCGTTCTATTTTTTCAGATTTGAAGAGAGGAGACGATAACAACTAATAATTATCAATCAAAATGCCTTGGACAAAGGGGGAAAAAATATTTTGCGTCACTACTTATTTGGAGACGAAATCATTCAAAACTGTGCAAGCGAAATTTCGCAGGAAGTTCAACTTCAACAATTATCCCCAGAAAAGCCAAATTTATCGTTGGGCACACAAATTTCAAGCCACAGGATCAGTAAACAATCTCAACAAGAAAGCAGAAACACCCAGATCTGGCAGGAAGGTGACTGCAAGATCTCCTGACAATGTGAATGCGGTGAGAGATTCTGTCGGAAGGAGTCCGAAAAAGTCAATCCGAAGACATTGCCAAGATCTGGGTCTTTCACGTGCGTCAGTGCAAAGAATCTTGATCAAGGATCTTCAGCTGTACCCATACAGGATCTAGATCAAGCATAAACTCACACCAGCTGACATGGCAAAACGTGTTGTGATGTGCCGGTGGTTCGAGAACAAGATCGAAGAGGATCCTGACTTTCTTGATGATGTTTGGTTCAGCGACGAAGCACACTTCTTGCTCAGTAGGTATGTCAATAGCAAGAACAATGTGTTCTGGGGCACACAAGCCCCAGACGAGGTGCTTCAGAGGCCCTTGCACTCTGTGCAGGGTGTCAGGGTGATTGACAACTTCGCTCGTCGGCTTCAAGTGTGTCTGCAGCGCAACGGCGGTCATTTGGAACATGTGCTCTAATAAATGTATCCTTTGATCTAGAGACCTCAAATCTTCAGTTTTTAATTGTTATCATATCAGCTTCCAGGAAATGTAATCTTTTTGGAGTTTATTTTCTGAGTAATAAATTATTATCATGTCAATGGGTTCCATCTATTTTGAGACACCCGGTATATATCTTATAATAAAAATAAAGGTCGTATCTCTCTCTCTAACTCTGGAAGCGACAAATCTTCCTACAAAACCTCAGACACAAATATACTATGTTATATCAATCATCAAAACCTGATTTAATCAAATTTATGATATCAATTAAATAAAATTTTAGAATCTTTCACAAAATATTTATTTCATGAATATTTTCAAATGATTGGAACTGAAAACCAGTTTTCAAAATGACTTTGCCTGTCTAAACTGTCACCTATGTTTACCTCCATACAGACGAAACCTTTTGGTCCCCCTAGTTGGTATGATAAATCTATATACATACATATAGACGAATCTATACATACTGTACGTACATACACGCAGACAAACACGTCTAATATGCTATATACATAAATACACACTTATTCACTTATTAGAAAAATCATATTTACATTTATGAAGTAAATTTTATATTTTTGAAAATAGAATTAACTCGCAGGCTTTCATGCCATATATATTATATATATATATATATATATATATATATATATATATATATATATATATATATTATACACGTGGAATTTGTTTTTTAAAAACGCTCTAAAGGTACAAAACTGTAAAAGACTTTGGTATATAAAGTTAGAATAAATTCGAAATCTCTCTCCAAAGTAACGTTGTCAAAAACGAGAAGAAAAGAGAAGAAAATTTGTGGGTTTGAAAGTGTATCCAATAAATTGCGATCTCATAATAAATTTAAGGCTTTTTTTTATATACTTTGATATAATCCACGTTCGAGCCAAAATGAAGAAAGCTTTTTTATTTTCGTAAATGCCACTGTAAAACTGCGTTGCATGTAAAATGAACGAGAACATTTTCACATTTTACTCTAAAGTTCTATAAAATACTGCTCAAAAACAGTATAAGAATAAGTTATATTAAAGATTGATTAATTTTAGTTCGTGTTCTTTAATTCATATATATATATATATAATATATATATATATATATAGATATATAATAATATAATATATATATATTATATATATATATATATATATATATATATATAATATATATATTTATATACTATATATATATTGATTATCGATTAAGTTAATCAAGATTATTATACAGTACACCATCATATATCTATTTAGCCTCCATGGAAACACACACACACACACACACACACACAAAGTGTATATATACTGTATATATGTGTGTGTATATATATATAATAATATATTATATATATATATATATATATATATATATATAATATATATATATATATATATATATATATATATATATATATATATAATATAATTTTTACTTTTTAACTTTGCTTTAAGAATGGCTATTTCTGGTCTATAAATAAGGCTTTACCTAAGTGAAAAGAATATAAATTTCGCTAAAAATAGGTATCTTTTTCCTCGTTGTTAATTAATGGCTGAAAGATCGGAAATAGGCATATCATCAGCTTAGTCTATGAACCATAACGAACTTCTTATACATCTACACACAATAATTTTAGAACCGAAATTATTGTGTTCTATGTAATACCCGATATTTTTTTGTACTAGTTTGAATGGCAACACCCTTTCTAACTTATCGTTTTTGGAGGCTTTTTTTTTTTTTTTTACTAATAAAATTTACTTTTTATGTAAAAGACTAAATCATTTTATAGACTTTGTTTTAAATTTACATTTGAGTTTGTTTACGAGACTTGTTGTAAATTCATGTTTAGAATTTCAAAATATTTGTTTAAGATATTAGAAATTTGATTTATGGTTAAGTATTAAATCGAACACATAATTTGATATTTGAATAATTACATCACATGCATATACATCATACACACACACACACACACACACACACACACACACACACACACGATACTTGAATAATACCTAAATTTAGGGGAAAAACAACCGTATTCACTCAAATAATTCCTAAAATTGAACTGAAAATCTTTCAGTCTTCAAAAGCTCCATTCAGAAATTTTGAGTCCATATTTGAAAGTCCTTCTCAGATGTGTTTCATGCAAGGAGTGTAAGAGATGTTCATTAAAGATTTTTATAAAAAAAATTCTCACAAATTGTTATTGTTGATATTTATAAAAGGTTTTAGTAAAAAATATTCACAAAAAGATATTTATAAAAGATGTTCATAAAAGATGTTCATAAAAAGATGTTCATGTTCATAAAAGATGCTTTGAAAGATGTTCATAAAAGATGTTCATAAAAAGATGTTCATGTTCATAAAAATATGTTCATGTTCATAAAAGATGCTTATAAAAGATGTTCATAAAAGATGTTCATAAAAAGATGTTCATGTTCATAAAAGATGCTTATAAAAGATATTCATAAAAAGATGTTCATAAAAAGATGTTCATAAAAAGATATTCATGTTCATAAAAGATGCTTATAAAAGACATTCATAAAAAGATGTTCATGTTCATAAAAGATGCTTATAAAAGATGTTCATAAAAGATATTTAGAAAAGATGTTCATAAAATATATTCATAAATTTTTTTTTTCTAAAAAATATGTTCATATTCCTAAAAATCCTTATAAAAGATGTTCACAAAAGATGTTTAGAAAAAGACGTTCATAAAATATGTTCATAAAAATGCTTATAAAAGATGTTCATAAAAGATGTTCATGAAGGATGTTCATAAGAAATATGCTCCTAAAATGATGTTCATAAAAAAGATGTTCATAAAAATTATAAATCTTAATAATTGCTTTGTTCCGTGACGAATATTTTTTCCAACTCAAAATAAACACTTAACATGAATGTTTTTAGAGTCATATTTTAGCAAAAATGATAAAGAAAATATGTCGTAGAAGTTCGACCTTTACAGTATACGAGATGAACACCGACATGTACAGTAAAATATTAGGCGGAGAGAATTGCTTATATAAAAATGTCAGTGGGAATATTATAGAAAATTACAGTGCCAAATTATATATATAAGGTGTTTCAGGTCGATCCTAGAAATATGGAAAAGAAACACTTCATATTAGTTATGGAATTACTATGACAAATTTCAAATATCAAATACCAAATACATACAAACTACAAATTGGTGGAATTTATAGTTTGTATTTCGTATTTGGTATTTGAAGTTTGTCATAGTAATTCCGTAACTAATATGACGTGTTTCTTTTCCATATTTCTAGGATCGACCTGAAACACCCTGTATGTATATATATATATATATATATACAGGGTGGGCCGTAAGTTTCCATACATAGGAAAAATAAACATTTTTTTATGGACAACCATTTTTATTTATATAATATGCTCTACATGGTTGCCATTGTTTTGAAAACACATTTCAATACGTGTTCCCCACTGTTGATGAACACGCATTAGCACAGTTGACGTTATGCTTGTAATGGCGTTGGTGATACGTTCCTTTAGATGATTTATGTCTCGTATCTTTTCCTGATACACCATGGCCTTCAGTGCCCCAAAGATAGAAATCAAGGGGGGTGATGAGATCTGGGGATCTGGGAGGCCACTCCACAGGACCACGCCGACCAATCCAAGCATCCGGAAACTGCTGCTGCTGATCCAAATACCGACGCACGTGAAGACCATAATGAGGTGGAGCTCCATCTTGCTGGAAGTAAACTGGGAAGTTACCTTCCTCGTTTAGCAGGGATGGGAAAATCTCTTCTTGCAACATGTTAAGATACCTTTCGGCATTAAGATTTCCACTGACAAAAAAAATTGGTCCAATAATTCTGTCACCCCATATCCCGGCCCACACCATCACTTTACCGGCACCTTGCATCTTCGTCGGACTCAGCCAGTTAGGGTTAGCATTACTCCAATAACGTATGTTTTGCCGATTAACCTCTCCATTGACGTAAAAATTTGCTTCATCAGTAAACAAGATCTTACAAACGCATATTCTTAGGGTATCTGAAACATAAAAACAAACGTTTAAATTTTCCTATGTATGGAAACTTACGGCCCACCCTGTATATATAACTTATATATTGCGATCTATAAACTAGTTAGAGAGAACAGGTGTTCCTTCTTAAAAACCGTGCTGGGTAGGATTAGCCTTAGGGCAAACCATCAGAAACGATGCCCGGCTTCTTTACTCACAAATTTAAAATGTTTAAAATATAATTTAAAGAAAAATATATCCCGAAAAAAATTTTAGAGATACTTTGATATTACCTCAATAAATTTATATCTGTCATAATTTTCTTGTTAAAATTTGTTTTATTATATATATATATATTTTGTAATTGGGGTTGTTTAACCTCCTTCGCAACATCTAAGGTCATATGACGGAGGGGACCTACAGCTTTACGTGGGATCCGAACCACGGGTCGCTACATAATCTTGGCGGTCTTCCATCCAACTACTACCCAGACCCAATGTCGCTTAACTTCGCTGATCTCCGGAAGCGGTGTTACGACATTGGCCACGACGTAGCCCATATATATATGTGTGTGTGTGTGTGTGGATATATATATATATATATATATATATATATGTGTGTGTGTGTGTGTGTGTGTGTATATATATATATATATATATATATATGTTAACTATTAAGTTTCGCGGACACTAGGGGTTTTTTTGTTTTGTTTTTTTCATACAGTCGAAATTCTTTTACAAAGATCGTGATTGGCCGAAATTGGTCACGTGGGAAATAATTAATCAAGCTAAAACGACTACCCTTACCTAACCTAGCATAATCTGGTCTCCGTGAAATTTAATATATATATATATATATATATATATATATATATATATATATATATTGTAATTGGTTAAATTGAGTTTATGAACTGGAGAAAATTCTCCGAAAAACATAAAAGAGCGAATTCGAATCAGTAAAAACCAACGACATAAATTTTAAGTCGAAAAAAAAACAAAAAAAAAAAACACCCAAGAGTAAAGAGAATTTAAAATTAATCTGAAGTTGATATATGTCGTATACAAAAACAGATTTTGGAACATAAATATGTTAAAAAATATAATGATATGCCAATATAAGGGATTAATTAAATTCCAGTTGAATTTAAATTTAGAGAAATTGACGGTTTTTAATGATGTTTTAATTTCCTAATTTAGAGCTCAGGTTGTTGTTGTTGTTGTTGTCGTTAGATGGCGCTTGTCTGTTTTTTTTTTTTTTAATGGCTTGAATGAAAGATAAATATTATTCTCCTTTCATTGTTAATTTTCTGCATTGCATTCAAGAAACGTAATTACTAATCATTCTCGTGAATTGCTTTGTTTGAACGTTTTTTTTTTATTGCTTGTCTTGTCCATTTGTTTTGGATATTTACTTCATGAAACTTTTGCTGAAAAATTTCGTCTTAAATAGCGTTCGCGAGTGTTTGAATGTATCCTTTGTGTGGGGTTGTATAAGTGTGCTAATACTTATTTTGATGTTTCAGCGTTGTAGTTAGATTACATTTCTCATTTTAAACATTGTTATAGCTTGTAGTGAACGTATAAGGAGAGATAATTTGCGTGAAGGACTGTCCTTTCATTTTTGTACATAGTTTGTCCTTCAGAATGTTTTTAAGAAAGAATAAAATCTGAAATCTGGAAGGGAACTTACCACAAACCTCTGAGAGAAAGTAGAGACAGATTGTATATACACGCGATAAGTTGACAGTATAAGTAAGGAGAGTGCCTTACTCTCTCTCTCTCTCTCTCTCTCTCTCTCTCTCTCTCTCTCTCTCTCTCTCTCTCTCTCTATCTCTCTCTCTCATTAGAATCGGTCTTAAGACTGTACTTTTCTTGACAAACTAAACAATAATTCCTTTAATTATTCGTACTTGGGGGTAAAAAAAACATCCTTGAGGAATTCCTTTTTGATAAAAGATTGATAGCTGTCATTTATTATGACAGTTATAATGACAGATGTTCTCGTGGCTCAATATTGCGTCAACGATGATTCATGATTACAACTAAAACACATCAACGTAATTTAACTATTTCCTAGAAAGGAATGTTTACAAATCCTTTTTGATAAACGTACAGCGATTACGAGCGGAATATAATCACCTCTGAATTTTGTTTTGTTGAAGAAGACTTTAACGATGATTTTTCATTGCCGTGAAAAGTTAATTAGTAGGAATTTTTACGTCACTAGTTGAAAAAATTTTATATTTGAATTATAAGTACGCGCGTAAAGACACTGTAAACAAACTACATAGGATTTTTTTATAATTGTCACGATGTAGCTCGAGTGTCGTCAACTTTGGCCTCGAGATCTGAAGGCAGTGCGGAATCATTTCGAATCTTTAATTCGTATACACATGTCATTGGGCGTACACACCTGAAAGTCTCCCTTCCCCCGTTCCCCAGATAATGCAATGATTTAGGTTTATATTATGCAAGAAAGGTTTTGCAACGATGTATTTAATTTTTAAAGCCATGTGGGCCTTATACAGAGTAACTGATTTTCTGCCTATGACCCCCTGGCATCCTTAGCTAGCACCCATGGTTCAGTGGGGAACATTGTTTCCCTTTTAAAAACGAAATGAAAATACTGAGGTCGGGGGTTCGACTCTCGATGATGCTAATAATAATAATAATAATAATAATCGAAGAATCACTGTAGTTGGATCAAGTTTGTGTGCCAGTTTCTGGCCCTCCTCGCTGATTATGGCCTTTCAACGTCGACTCGCTAAGCTTTCTTTCGTTAGAAACGAGAATTTTCGTTAATTTTCTTTTTAGGATTAAACCTATAAATATTTGTAAAGGAAAGTTTTAAGTCCCTCGAAGAAAAACGTCAAATATAAATGTAAACCATAAACTTATTAAGTTTTGTCGGCATCCATTGATAATCGATAAAGAGAAAACCAAATTCGAGGTATGGGGTTTCACAGGTTTTTAAATTTGGTATTTTGTTTTTTTCACGCCTCTCGTACCAAGAGTTCTTTCGCAAAGTCAACGAAATCAAACGAATCGCTTTGGCACTTTGAGTTACAAGCCAACGGACCTTGGTTTTCTCCGTTGCACTTCTTTAGCGGGTCTTATATAATAGGTATTAAAAAAGTATTCACTAACGAATAAAACATACGGCAATATATCGAATTACGGTATAACAAATTTTCATGTACGTTCTTATCAGTTCTTTAGTTTAGTTGTGAGAGATTTGTAGTTCTCTCTCTCTCTCTCTCTCTCTCTCTCTCTCTCTCTCTCTCTTTATATACATACGTATAGACAGAGACAGAGAGAGAGAGAGAGAGAGAGAGAGAGAGAGAGAGAAAGAGATTAAACTGAACTAAAAGGGAGAGATGTTCACTACCGACATTGGAAAATACTTCGTATTTGCTAATTGAGTTTTAAAAGAATTAAATACATTTCCAGCTCACGTAGTTTCGAGTGTCACAGTAAATACATTAAAGAAAAAAAGGATTACACTAATATTATTTTGCTGCACAGAATGAACTGCAAGTGCAGCTACAACTGTAATCATCTTGTTAGAATGTTGTTTTTCAAAATATTATAAAGAATTTTTTTTTTTCTTAAAAAATGTTTGGTCATTCGGCATTATAAGTGGAGAGTCTCTCTCTCTCTCTCTCTCTCTCTCTCTCTTCTCTCTCTCTCTCTCTCTTTCTCTCTAGCTAATACCTGTTAAAAAATATATTAGACTCAGAGGCCAGCGCTTAAAAGTTCCCGATTCGATTCTCGCCTTCAGGATAAACTGGGTTGATGCCCAGGTGACTCATGTGTGCACCCTTCTCTAAAGGGGAAGGGGGGGGAGGAAATTGGGATTTCGGATGTTAAAGATTTATTTATTTATTTATTTATTTATGCATCATATAAACACAGCGCATTCGCAGGTGGCTTCAACATCCTCCTACTGGTAAATAATTCAATTTTACTCTGAAAAAAAAACCAGCAAACTATGCATTATGCATACACACACACACACACACACACACATATATATATATATATATATATATATATATATATATATTATATATATGTTTAAAATGCAACTTAACTTTGAATAAATCATTTTGTCATGACTGTTTTGGCGAAATGATTCTGTCATGTTTCATCAGAAATTTATGGGTCTTATATACCATGAAAGAACTTGTCGTGGTCGAGCAGTTTTGTCAACTTGACGAAAATTCTCGTTTCGTTGCTAATATAAAACTGTAGTTAAAAACGTTAATACGTCTTTTCATGGGCAATAATAAATGATACCAAAGATTATAGGTAGGGACATATAACAGCATTCCGATAATTTATTTTATGTCGAAGGGGAGGCCAAGAGCGAGCGCCTGCAAAAAATACCACCTCCATAGAACGAGAAAGACGAAATCAAGGGTCCAATGCTCAACGATGCCATTTTTTTATAATTTTCTTAAAAGTGTGTAATGTTTAGGACGCCTGTATGTGTAGTGAGGAATATAGGGAGAAGTATGTGTTTAAAAGCATGCCGGACGCTCACAGGGTAAATTAGACATGGAAAAAGATCAGCTAAGGAGGACAGTGACAGGAGAAACGAGAGTCCAAGCACTCCCTGTCTCTTTCCTAAAGTCCCCCCCCCCGTCCCCCGTCAGAGTACTTTCCGGTTGATTGGTGTCTACAATCTCCTCTAATTAAGAGACAACCTCTTGATATGAGCCAAAAGGTTCTTTTCTTGTTTCGTTCTTTCTTCTTTACACGATACTTATGATACATTTACACTTTTAGGTTAAGCCATATATAGGCTTCGTTATGGTTGATTGCGAGTGGAGTCTTTCACCTAACTCCGGGGAGTATCCATAAAGGAACATATTTTTCGCTTGAGCTTCCGACCAAAATTCGTCGTGATTTGCTAAGTTCAATATATACACTGTATATATATGTATATATAGTTTACCAGTGAATAAAACCCATAGTTTGTGTACTCTGTCCACAGATAGAGAAATTCCGTTGTTATTATTACTTTCAGTGTCACGAATCTGTATAGGTAGAACCTATATAGAAAGGGTATAGATCGTTGTTGCTTCCTGGTCAGTGATGAATCGGAGGACGGAGTCCTAATTTAGGTTTTCCCTTAGTCGAGAACTTGTATAAGGAAAGTTTAATTGAGAAATATACCCCAAAAATTAAATAAAAGCGAGGTAGGCTTAGATTTCTTTGAGAGGTAGTGATGGTGGGGATAGTGGTGAAGGTTTGAGGCGATAATGACGTTGAGAAGATGTTGTTGAATTAAAACCTTTAATATTTACGTAAGAAAAAGTTGTATTGAACTCTAATTCTTTATTCAGGTCCTGACGATGAACGAGAATGAAAAGAATAAATAAAAAAAAAAAATTGAGATAAAATTAAATGATAAAATGATAAAAAAAATATTCGTTAAGAAATTACGTTTTTATTTGTAATTACTACATATAAAAACAAATTTAATTCTTGTTGGTTTTACTACGTAGAAATGAGGAGGAATGTCGCAAGGTGAGCTGGGAATTTGGGGAAACATCCCTTGCACTTTAATTCAAATGTCTCCTAAATTAGGAAAAAGATAGTACTGTAGTACCACTAAACTGACGAAGATAGTTCAGAAAAAAAAAAAAGTTCAGAATATCCCATGTACAGTAACTTTCCATGAAACTGCGATAAGTAAAACCACTTTCACAAAGAAAAATTCTTGGTTACAACAACCAACTAATATTCATGATTTAAATATTCGACAACCAGTTCTAATTTTTAATCAAACCACGCTCTGATTGCGAGTTTGCTACTAGAAAAAAATAAAGTTGGCTAATGCTATTATCTTATAATTGAATTTACTCACGAATTGATTGTGAACTAGAAAATCATGTATGTGATTAATGTACAAAAAACGTAATCGCTTCTCTGGATTCTTAGTTCAATACAAGGAGTGAAAGACATTAAACAACACCATAAAAAAATTAACACAAAGTAAGGTACAATTGTAATAAGGCAGTTAAATTTAACTTTAAAACCCTTTTATTATAAATTAGATATGCTTTGTAGGATTAATTAATTAATCATGTTACTTTTAGCAATAAAAACTTGTTTATTTTAGTCTGTATTTTATCTGTACAATAAATATAGATTTTAAAAAAAAACGAGGGTACGTCCATTAAATTAGTGTGGTTTAGCGACGCTGCGTCTGTTTACTAGCTAGATTGGCGACGATCTTCCGCGTTCAGATGGCGACCCGTGGTTTGGATCTCACGTAAAGCAGTAGGTCCACTTCGTTATATGACTTTTGCCGTTATCAAGGAAGATAAACGACCTAAACAAACATACAGACGCAAAAATGGAGGATTTGGATTACTACCTAATATGCGTTGAAGTCTTTTTTGAGTTTTTTTAATTCCTTTTGGAAATTTTCATCGTTTTTCTATTTAAAAAAAAAAAAAAAATTTCCGTTTCAATATTTACTGACAATGAAGAAAAATATGATGCTTTTACTCGTCTCCATAAAGCATAACAACTCAGGGTGGTGGTAATAATTATATTCACCATATGAATGAACATCTTAACTATTCATACCTTTAGGATATTTAAGGGTGATAGAATTAATACGCAACCCATTACAGCACAGTAATATTCTCAGGGTTGCGTTTAAGGGAATTACCTTTTATATATACAGTATAGTGACCACAGATAGTGATTTTAAGCATCAAGTTATCCATCTTGCAAGATTGAAGTAATTAAGTTTTGGGTTCTTTTCAAAATGGACGACCCCACGGGATTTAGCTGAAAATTTGCATACTAATAAATTTGTATATTCTAATAACGAAAATTACATTATTTTCCTGGAGAAATATGCGCAACATACGAAAAAAGTTGCATTTATATGCGCACTAGTTTACATGGCGCATGACCGTTATCTGAATTATGTATTGTTATGTAGTGAGTTTTACAAAATAAAACGCGGATAAATATCCTTTATTATTAAAATTTGCAATATTTAATAATATTTTAATAAATAAATCTTCATTTGCATACTTTTTTCTCCATACGAACTCGCATAAACAGTAATTTTTGTTGTTGTTATAATGTTTATTTGTTGCCTGCTTAGACCTAGTTTAGTCTGAGTATTATTGTTGTAGTGTGAGCATATGATACTGCAATGCTGTGAGCTATCTACTTGCGAGTTGCCCCGGTCAAGTGAATGCCCGATTAGGTCAATTGAATGCCAAGTTAGGTCAACTGAATGCCCGGTTAGGTCAACTGTACGGCGTACGCCCTTGACGATTGGTTAGGTTAAGTCATGATATTTCGTTAGTTTTAACGAAAATATCACTACTTAACCTAACCAATCGTCAAGGGAGTACAGTTGACATAACCAGCCATTCAATTGACCTAACTGGGCATTCAATTAACGGGGGCCACACACCAACTTCGTATCCGGGCGTCATGAGCGGTGTAAACTAGATAACGGTCATGCGCCATGCAAACTAGTGCGCATATAAATGCAATTTTTTTCTGTATGTTGGGCATATTTTTCCAGGAAAATAATGTCATTTTCGTTATTAGAACATAAAAATTTATTAGTATACAAATTTTCAGCTAAATCCCGTGGGGTCGTTCATTTGAAAAAGATCCAAGTTTTGTAACAGATGTACAGTATGTAAATATATATATATATTTTTTTTTTTATGCAAGAAGGAAGGGCCAAGGGCGAACGCCCGAAGAAACGCCCCCCTCCTCCAAAGAAGGGAAAGGAAAGAAATGAAATCGAGGTCTCTGAGCTGTTAAAAACTATACTATTTTTTTTTTTAAATTTTGAAGAGGATATGTGGTGCAGTGAGGAATAGAGGGAGAAGCGTGTGCTTGAGAGCATGCTGAACTGCTCACAAGGTAGATAAGACATAGAAAAAGACCAGCTAAAGAGGACAGTGGCAGGAGAAACGGGGGTTCCAGCACTCCCTGTCTCCTGCCTAACGTCCCTCCCCCCATAGTATTTCCCTGGTCGATTGGTGTCTACAATCTCCTCATATATATATATATATATATATATAATATATATATATATATATATATATATATATATATATATATATAAAACCTTGTTGACCTTGTTGCTGTTCCGTGCGTTGGTCTTTCTTCACACGAAGGTCAAGCTGGTGGCCCCGCATCTAGGTATGTCTTGATGGAGGAGCGAGTTGCTTTCTTGCGCTCTCCACCGTACATAGCCAGGTGCACCCGGCTCATCTGGTACCGTCCTGAGCCATGCATCTAGTCTTCTCTTGAAGATTTCAAATTTGACCCCTGTAACGTTTCTGAGGTCCTTTGGAAGCTGGTTAAAAAGTCTTGGCCCCCCTGACAACTAAGCTATTTTCCTTCAGTGTTGAGGAGGTCCCTTGTCGGGCCTTTAATTTGGGAACACTATACATTCTGCTTTTCCTATTTTCCAGTGTTGTTTGAATGGTAATTGGGTTTAGTTTTAGGTTTGGTACCAGTTTTTCGATCATTTTCCATATGTAGATTATGGTGTACCTCTCTCTTCTTCTTTCCAGGGAGTACAGATTTAGTTTACGTAGTCTTTCCCAGTAGTTGAGTTCTTTGCAGCCATCAATCTTGGCTGTGAACTGTATCTGCGTTTCTTCTAGTTTATTAGTTTCTTCCTTTTTATGTGAGGACGTCAAAACTGAGCAGTATTCAAGTTTTGGTATAATCAGTGTTTTTAGCAGGGGAATCATTACTGTCCTGTCCCTTCTTATGAACGTTCTTAGTACCTGTCCTGGTACTCTTTTTGCTTTATTTATCGCTATCTGATTTTGTGTTTCGAATTTCGCATCATCGGACATTATTACCCCCAGATCGATCGCTTTCGTGCTTCTCTGAATTTCTTGTCTATCTGGAGCATAATATGCGGTCTGTTTAAGTTCATCTTTTCTACCATATCTCAAGAGCTGAAATTTCTCGGTGTTAAATGTCATGTTGTTATCTTCTGACCATTTGTATATTTTGTTTGTGTCCCCTCTGCAAGGCATCCTCTTCATTTACATCGCTAATTTTTTCTGCTGATTTTTGTTTCGTCTGCAAAGGATGTTCCTATATTGTCGCTGTTTACTCCGCTGTCTATGTCTGTTAAATGATAATGATATATATATATATAATATATATTATATTAATATTAAAATATATAGTATTAATAACATTTGTCCTATGGACTGTAGTCTGCCAATAAACCTTTTCATTTTCATTTTCATTTCATTTTCATATATATAAGTTATATATATATATATATATATATATATATATATATATATATATATATATATATATATATAATATATATATATTGGCCAAGGAGTCAAGACAGTTAATCTTTTTGAAAACTGAGGAATTTTTTTGGATATTATATGAACAAAGAACATTAATCACAATACATCAAAATACAAGATTAGATTAAAGTCTTTTAAAAAATGATAGTTCATTAAAATGCATCGTTCTCTTCGCGAATATCTCTTGCTATCAAGATATTAAGATTTGAAGCCAATCTGATACTTCTGCATATATTCGTTTATTTCTTCTTGCTGTAATAAAAAACAAAACATGCGTAAACGTGTCTGTTTTATACGGAGCATCGTTTTCTACTGTCAGATGAAACACTGTTCCCATATTCGAACAACCTTCAGGGAATCTGTTCCGTTTCTTAGTTTCTTATAAACGATAGACCAGAAAACAGAAATTACTGAGACTCTCGTAATCGCTAACGAATTTCTACCATTATCCGCTCGTTCTAAAGCAATACTTGACATTTTGGCGAGATATTTTATCTTGTGGAGATATTTTTACAATAACAACCAAATGAAATGCCTTATCGTATCCGCATTTTCCATACACCGATCCGACACACTACGCCAGTGTAACCATATATGGTAGGTATGCCTTTAACCGCCGCCATTCGTTCAATTTCACACTATACCAAATTTTCATCCCTTTTTTTTTTATTCTACACAAATAAAATTATGAATAGCTTTGAAAAAAATTTTTGAAAAACTAATTCACTTTTACCTTATCTCTTTTCTAATTGAGTTTCTCTTCAACAATTTATTATCAACTGTACGGTTAAGTGAAACTAGCGAGTTGTTAACTTTATCTGTTGTTATTATTCTCCTTCTTGCATCCAGTAGCATTCATTATATATATATGTGTGTATGTGTATGTGTGTGCGTGTGCGTGTGCGTGTGTATGTATCAGTTTGGTAAAAACTCAATCTATCTCACTTCGTGTTCCAGTATATTCTTTAAAATTGAACACAGTATTAAGAAATTAAAATGTTTATGTATATATACGCAGTAAAATATTTACGATAAGGTGTTAGGATAAAAAATAGCAATAAAAATCTTACTAATGATTATATTGTGAAACAGCCATAACATTTTTTACAGTTTATCATTTAATTAAGGCCCTTAAGCTAGGATTTTTTGGAGTTTGCAATGTATAAATATACCATTTATTTTAATGTGACTCACACACACACACACACACACACACACATATATATATATATATATATATATATGATACACACAGACCGTGCATGGAATAAGGAACTCTTCTAGGATAATTAAATCCACTATAGTCCGAATAAGTAATGGTAAATGACAAATACTATAGTTTTTCTTTTTCATGATGCTAGCCCGACGTGGGCAACGGATCACTCGCAAAGAGGTCCCAAAAATATAGCTTCCCTCACCAGCTATCTGCAAATCAGATAGGATCCAACTTTGGGACAGGATCTAGGGTTTAAAGCAGCCTAGCCCAGCTACATTTAGAACCTCAATATAAGCAAAAGAGTCGCTGCCTTCACGTCAGATTCAATACATCAAAGAAAAAGGGGATAACTATTATATTTTTAGCTAAAAACCAAAACTTAAACCTTTTTTAGGCTAAAAATATAGACTAATAGTTACCCCCTTTTTCTTTGATGTATTCAATCTGACGTGAAGGCAGCGAGTCTTTTGCTTATATTGAGGTTCTAAATGAAGCAGGGCTAAGCTGCTTTAAACCCTAGATCCTGTCCCAAAGCTGGATCCTATCTGCTTTGCAGATAGCTGGTGAGGGAAGCTATATTTTTGGGACCTCTTTGCGAGTGACCCGTTGCCCACGTCGGGCTAGCATCATGAAAAAGAAAAAACTATAGTATTTGTCATTTACCATTACTTATTCGGACTATAGTGGATTTAATTATCCTAGAAGAGTTCCTTGTTCCATGCACGGTCTGTGTGTATCATAAAAAACCTCAGGAAACCATTCTGAGTTCATTCCCATATATATATATATATATATATATATATATATATATACTGTATATGCACTGGAACGCTCGCTGCGCCTTGCTCAACAAAAGAACCCCCCACCCCCGAAACACAACCTAAGTGAGGACTGAGAGAGGCGCGTGTGTTACTAAACCTTTCCTGGTTCTCCCTTAAAGTGTATACTAAATTAGGTAAAGATTACCTAGCTGATTAGGCATGTATAAATGAACATAAAACAGAAAGACAACCATCATCCCTTATCAACATACATACATACATATATTATATATATATATATATATATATATATATATATATATATATATATATATATATATATATATATATATATATATATATATATATATACAGGGCGTCCCAAAAAAATGTATACACTTTAAATAATTATAAAGGCAGTGTTTATTAAAATACATTTCATTTTCAAAATGTAATAGAATCTACAGACATTATTTAATTGTTTTATCAACGCCTGTTTTCAAACTGACGTCCGTTCTGGTCCAGGCACTGCTGATAACGCGAAGCAATGGAATCGCAAACATCACGAAACATTTCGTTTGGTATTTGTGTGCATTCTCGTTCAATGGCTGCTCTCAATTCAGCGACTGTTGCAGGTTTTATAGCGTAGACTTTGTCTTTTAAGTATCCCCATAAAAAAAAGTCTAGTGGTGTGAGGTCTGGTGAACGCGGAGGGTATTCTACGAAACCCCTTCGTCCAATCCACATCCACATCGTGCCAAGTACCACTCGCAATACTCCACTTCGGTCCGGATCATCTTCATAATAGCATGGACTAATCTTGGAATGTAACTTTTCCATGACAGCGCTTCAAAATGCGTTGGACAGACGATTCTGAAATTCCTACCTCACGACTCGCTTGCCGCACAGATTTTCTTGGACTTTGGTGATACGTTTCCAGTACCTTTCTTGCTTTGTGGGGCTTGTCGATGTCCGTGGTCTTCCGGAACGCTTCTTGTGGACATTCTGAACAGTTCCATCGGCTTCAAACGTATCTCTAATTCGAGTGATGGTAAGTCGCGTCGCGTTGGTGGATCTGTTTGAAACTCCCTCCTAAACTGTCTTTGCACTTCAACTGCGTTTTCACACTTCCAGTAGCATTGTAGAATGAATTTCCTTTGTTCAAAGCTTAGTCTGACTGCCATTATTAATTCTAATGGGCTTAACTTGGAAAGAAGAAACATCAATTGGGCTATCAGCTGTTAAAGTGTGTATACATTTTTTTGGGACGCCCTGTATATACAGGTGAGTCAAAAGTCTGGAAACATAGGAGCTATGCTTTTCAATGCAAATATATATCTATATTTGCATTGAAAAAGCATAGTTCCTATGTTTCCATACTTTTGACTCCTCCCTTTACATTAAGTTAAAAGGTCAAAAACTCGTATAACCAAATCTATGCTCGCCGTTCGTATTCTCTGCAATTAAAGTTGATTTTAATTTTGATTTGAAGCAGTTTAATTTCGATTTCTTTCGAGTTATTATTTAGTTGGTTGCACGATTTCAAATCTGACAAAAACAGTTGTTGTTTTTTTTTTGTTTTTTTTGCTATTAACTTAATCTAAATTGGTGAATTAACACCCTCATTGGGCGCGTCAAGTAAAAGAATGAATTTCTTGATGGGGGTTATTAACAATTTATATACCCAACAACTCGTTGGTATTTAATGCATAAACTCATTATTGCGAAAGAACTAGGCATGGGCATTGTGATAATATCTTCAATTATTAATCGTTGCAAATCTTTATTAAAATATGCATTATTGTGCCATTATTGTGCCATCAACTTATGAGATGTAATTATTATGGCGTATGACTTGTTTCTGAACGCCCATTCAGAAGGGTAGAGGGTATCAGCATACCCATGCTGTTATTAGTCACTTCGCAAACAAAGGGGTACTCTGTTATAAAAATATGTATAAAAGGATTTGATACTGACCAAAGGTATAATATATATAATAATAAATTAGAGAAGCTGGCCAAAAACTAGCGCAGGGCTCAGGCCAACTAATTTGGCCCATTGTTCTAATCTCTACAGTACTACGCGCCTCGGTGGTGTAGTGGTTAGCGTCGTTGACTAAGAATTCATCAACCTCGGGATCGAGACCCGCTGACGGCAGCCGGCGCGCAGCAAAACCCAGCTGTTCATCCTCCCACACAATAAAGAAAGTGGTATGGGTACCCTGGGTGGCTTAGTGGTTAAGACGCTGGGCTGCTGGTGGGGCGTAGTTCGGATTCCACGTTAAACTGTAGGTCTAAGGTGGAGTGAAAAAGCTTGACTTTCGTCAAAATGAACAATTCGGGCGGAAGCTAACCAAAGGTTATTTATTATCATGAGCATCATTGGAACTCGAACCCCTGACCTCAGTGTCTCTACTTCGCTTATAGGGAAACGGTGTTACCCACTCACTTACAGATGCATAAATTTACATAAGTTGACTCATATTCTTGCTTCATACGTCGTGGTCATCTCGTAGCACCGCTTCCTATTAGATCAGCGATGTTAACCGACGTTTAGTCTGTTTAGTAAATAGATGGTGGACCGCTCTTCGCGTTCAGATGATGTAGCGACCCTTAAATCCCTCGGATCCCATATAAAGCTGTAGGTCCCCTCAGTTACAAAAGAGGTTCAGCAACCCAAAACTTTATTATTCTTTATACAAAACACTCCTTCGTAAAAATACGAGTTATCTTCCCTTATAAGGTCTTCATCATAAGGTCCACGTTACTAATTTTATTCTGGTTGATGCCAGACGATTTTATTCAGTGTTAGACAGGATCACTAATCATCATCAAAGGGTTTAAAACCTGCAAATATTTCCGCAGGCTTACGTGCTTTTTATTACAGAAAAAAAAATTATAGATTATTATTGCACTGACACTTAAAAACTGCTTTCCTCGACTGGTAGTCAGCCCTTAATTAATTTCTACACAAGTCCATCAACTAAATCTGACTTTTTTATGGAGTTTGGTCGTTTCCAGAAGCCCCGGAGAAAAGGGAATTATACGGAGGTGCGCAACCACCCTATGCACTGACTTGGAAGTTCGGTTACTAAAAACCACTGCGTGGAAACACACTCTCATGTACAAAAAATAACAAAAAAAGCTCTTCAGGAGAGTTATATAAAATAG